>CAUYRH010038638.1:0-12829 GCA_963574655.1 Perodicticus potto | reverse complement strand
AAGACTCCCTATTTAACAAATGGTGCTGGGTGAACTGGCTAGCGACCTGTAGAAGACTGAAACTGGACCCACACCTCTCACCATTAACTAAGATAGACTCTCACTGGATTAAAGATTTAAACTTAAGACATGAAACTATAACAATTCTAGAAGAAAGTGCAGGGAAAACTCTTGAAGGAATCGGCTTGGGTGAATATTTTATAAGGCAGACTCCCCAGGCAATTGAAGCAGTATCAAAGATACACTACTGGGACCTGATCCAACTAAAAAGCTTCTATACAGCCAAGAACATAGTAAGTATAGCAAGCAGACAGCCCTCAGAATGGGAGAAAATATTTGCAGGCTATGCCTCCGACAAAGGCTTAATAACCAGAATACACAGAGAACTCAAATGTATTAGCAAGAAAAGAACAAGTGATACCATCTCAGGGTGGACAAAGGACTTGAAGAGAAACTTCTCTAAAGAAGACAGGTGCACGGCCTACAGACATATGAAAAAATGCTCATCATCCTTAATCATCAGAGAAATGCAAATCAAAACTACTTTGAGATATCACCTGACTCCAGTAAGATTAGCCCACATCACAAAATCCCAAAACCAGAGATGCTAGCGTGGATGTGGAGAAAAGGGAACACTTCTGCACTGCTGGTGTGAATGCACACTAATACGTTCCTTTTGGAAGGATGTTTGGAGAATACTTAGAGATCTAAAAATTGACCTGCCATTCGATCCTAAGATCTATCTTTCTAAGAAAATTGCTTTATTCTCTTTAAGACTCACTCTCTCTCTCTCTCAAGCTAAAGTAGATAGCCCTCAGGCACCTAAGACAAACTAAACCTGAACAAGGTAACTTAGCGGTCTGCTTCTGGAACCTGGTTAAGCTGGGCTTGAGACCTGGGCAGTCCTGGGCCCTGACAAGTGGTGTCAGAAGTGACATGTGACACATGAGGGCCATTTGATTATCCTTTCCTTAACCATCCATATGTTTCATGCTGTCATCTCTAGTTATTATATATTTTAGTACACTCGCACACACAGATGTGCACACACACACATGCACAATGGGGACAGAGCTGGAACAAGCAAACTTACAATTGGGATTTGTCTTTCTCTTCCCAGGACTATACAATCACCATGTTTTTTCATCAGACCTGGAAAGATACACGCTTAGCATACTATGAGACTGACCTGAACCTGACCTTGGACTATCGGATGCATGAGAAGCTGTGGGTCCCTGACTGCTACTTTCTGAATAGCAAGGATGCTTTTGTGCATGATGTGACTGTGGAAAACCGTGTGTTTCAACTTCACCCAGATGGAACTGTGCGGTATGGCATCCGGTAAGTCACCCTAGCAGCTTGGGTATGTCCCACCAGGCTTCCTTCTTCCTACCCAGTATCCCATGAACACTCTAAGGGCCGTGCAAACCCATCTTGTGTTGTCCCCCTTGCCCATCCTACCCAGTAGCCAAAGTGGAACTTTCAGTTTACCACAAGCAATAGTGGCTGTCCTTTCTCCACACCTTGGTTTCTGCTGTTCCTTCTATGTATGACTTTTCCCACCTCCCCAGGGCTTCCTAGACCCCTCCTCAGATCCTCCTGCTGGTTGCACCACACAGCACCTTAAAGCCCCTGCCCACATTTCCATGGCACCACAGAGATGTCAGTCTCCCCCGTCTCTTATCCACCCACTGGTGTTTTGTTAGTCCCCAGTACCCACATTGGCCCACACCTCAGACATGTGGCACAGATATGGGCAGAGGTGATTCTGGGGCAAGGGTCGAGGCTGTCATCTGTACACATGCACTGCACAGCTGCACTCACATCAGATCTGGAGCCTCGGCTGCTTCCCTATAGCCCAGAGTGTTCTCTCAGAAGCCCTGCTCCCCCTTTAGAAAGCACGAGTCCCTTCCAGTCTCTGCATTCTGTTTCCTTAAGGGCCTTCCCCATTCTGGCACCCTGCGTTTTTCTGACGTGCCATACATTATTCCTTGTTAAGTCCTGCAGGTCTTTTGGTGTCTTTGTCACATGCACATTCCCTGTGTCCTCCCTACACATGGGTTGCTCCTTGGGGTCACTCTTCCCTCCCCAGTCCTGCAGTTCTCTCAGGAACACTGCTAGTCTGGGCTGGGCTCACTTTTTCCTTCCGTTTTATTTTCCTTTGCAGACTCACTGCCACAGCAGCTTGTACCCTGGATCTGCGTAAATTCCCTCTGGATAAGCAGACCTGCAAGCTGGAGGTGGAGAGCTGTACGTATGTCCCCATGGTTCTTTCTTCTCTACCTGGGGCTGTGGAAATCAGGAAACCAAAGGCAGAAGTGACAGGAAGAGGAACAGCACATTTCTCCTGTCTCTTCCTCCTCATTCTGTCTCTCTTAAATAGATGGTACAAGGAAAGAGAGATGGTAAACACCTGATGACAGGTGATTGATTGACTGGCAGAGGTATATATATGGCATCTGGGAGCAGATGGCCTTTAGGATGTAAGTTGTCCTCTTGGGAAGCAGCACCTCCTGCTGGGAAATTGTGCACAAGCTGGTGGGTGGGAGTTCGCTGCGTGTCTTTAACTGTGCTTCCCTATATAGCGAAGAAATGCCACAGTGAGAGTTCTTTTTCCCCCATGTTCAGACTCAGGAAACCACAAAGAAAGAACCCTCCAAAATGGCAAGTTCCCACCATCCTTTGGTTTTCACAGACCACTATGGTGGGGAATCTATGCCCTTTTTCTGAAACTAACTTTCTGTTTCCCTGCCCTTCCCAGATGGCTACACTGTTGAAGATATCCTGTTATCCTGGGAGGACAATGACAGCGCCATCCACATGACTGAGGAGCTGCATATCCCTCAATTTACTTTCGTAGGGAGGACAATTACTAGCAAGGAGGTGTATTTCTACACAGGTGGGTCTGGCCACTTCCTTCCTTCCTGTCTCTTATCCCCTTTGCACTACCATAAACTCCTGGGGGCCTCTGCCTTCGATCTCTACACTCCCTGCTGCCTCCCTTCCCTTTTCCCACTGGTTCTGCACACCTTCCAGGCCCCTTTAAGAAAGCCCCAATGGCTCTTCCTACAAGTGAGGAATGGACGTGAAGGATCTTGGCCATGTTTATAACACTTTGCAGTTATAAAAGATCCATGCTCCTCTCAGGGCCAGCCTCTCACCCCCTATCTGTGTACAGAGCTTGGAACCACCTCTCCTCTCTCCCATTCAAAACTGTCAGCTAACACGGAGCCAGGGAGAAAGCAATGGGGAGATAGTTAACTCACTATGACACATGGGCCTGCTGAGATGTGCCATTGTCACTGCCCTGCTTAGGCCGGATGCCTATGGACAGAGTATTAGAGGCTAAACTGCCCATTGGTCACCTACTCCTCCATCCTGTACCTCTCTACCCTGACATCAGTGTGTCTCCTTGCCAGGTTCCTACATGCGCCTGATACTTAAGTTCCAGGTCCAGAGGGATGTCAACAGCTACCTGGTGCAGGTCTATTGGCCTACTGTCCTCACCACTATTCTCTCCTGGATTTCGTTTTGGATGAACTATGACTCCTCTGCAGCCAGGGTGACAATTGGTAGGTCCTGTCACTATCCCAGTGAGGAATATAGGTCATTTTCCTCAGACAAAAGTTGAGAGTAGGGAGGCAGTATCTGGAGCAGTGTGTGACTGCACAGGCCAGGAGACAGGGCTTTCCCAAAGGCATCTGTGTAGGTGCTCAGCCAGTCCCCAGTAGAGAGGCTGAAATGGGAGACAATAATGAAGAAAACACTAAGATTAGAATCTTGGTATGTTGTGCCCAAAGTACCAGAATTCATTATTTGTTGAATCCATAAGTAAACGGACAAGTCACAGATCTAGATCAGAAATACAGTACAATAAATATTGACTTCAATGAGGTATGAAAATACCTTGCCAGGCAGCAGAGGGCCTCCAGAGACAGAAGCTGTCAGAGTCCAGAGGAGGAAGTGACCCAGGCATTGGCAGCGAAAACTACCCATAAGATATTGTTCAAAGTGGGTTTTGAGGATTTGCAGCAAGTAGAGACACCAGCCTTGGCCTTCCCTCTAGAGGAAATAGATGTATTCAAGACATAGGGCCCGAACAGAAAGCTGAATCACAGTTCCTGGGGCAAGAGCAGAGGAAGTGAGGACAGCAGCGGAAAGACAGCTTAGGGAGGCTTGGGAATACCTTGAAGTTCATGTCTAGGCATGAGGGGTAATGAAAGATCTTTGAGCAGATCTTTGAGAAGTACCTAAGACAGCGGTTCTCAACCTGTGTGTCACAACCCCTTTGGGGGTCGAACAACCCTTTCACAGGGGTCGCCTAAGACCATTAGAAAACAACATATTTCAGTTATGAAGTAGCAACACCTGAAGTAGCAACAAAAATAATAATTTTATGGTTGGGGGGTCACCACAACATGAGGAACTGTATTAAAGGGTTGCGGCATCAGGAAGGTTGAGAACCACTGGCCTAAGAGATCGACTCTCTGCTTTGTCTGACCCTATCCAACAGAATGCCGTTGTGCCCCGAATCCATATCTGGTTTCTCTTTCACCATCTTTAGGGCTGACTCTTTACCTTCCTTTTTTAGGAGATCACTCTAGACTAAACCTTTGTATTTAAAAATTAAAATAAAATAAACCTTTGTATTTGTGTAATATTTTAGAGTTCACAAATATTCCCAGTGACTAAAGGAAGACAAAAGGGTAAGGGGCCATCATAGGGCAAGGTGGGGCTGAAGATAAAAATCTCTGTGAAGCTATGGCTGGGGTTTTGGAACTTGACCCTAAGAACAATGGGATGTTGTTGAACCACTAAGCATAGGCTTGAGTTTAAGGATGGGGGGAAGGAAAAAAGAGCTGAAAGCCTTGGCTGAGGGTACCCCATCACCGAGATGACTGGGGGCACAATAGCTTGCCGAGAAGGTCAGCCACCAGAGGAGACTAAGCCTATCTGTGCTATTTGTAGGCCTAACTTCGATGCTCATCCTGACCACCATTGACTCACATCTGCGGGATAAACTCCCTCACATCTCCTATGTCAAGGCCATCGACATCTATATCCTCGTGTGCTTGTTCTTCGTGTTCCTGTCCCTGCTGGAGTACGTCTACATCAACTATCTTTTCTTCAGCCGAGGACCTCGGCGCCATCGTAGACGACGAAGGAGGCCACGAAGAGTCATTGCCCGCTACCGGTACCAGGAAGTGGTGGTGGGAAACGTGCAGGTTTGACTTTTTGACTGACAATCAGCCTTCCCTGAGCACCTCTCAAGCCCTGGCTTAGCACTTCTGACCCTTTCACATTTCTTAGTTCCTTTAATCCTCATGCACACACAGAGCACACATCCACATGCACAAGTAACAAGGAAGTGGGACTATTTATCATCACTGCTTTATAGACTACCATTGTCCAAGGTCACAAGCTGAGTAAATAGCAAGGCTAAATTTCTCCAGACCTTTGGACCAAATTTGGTCCACTTTGCATGCTTCCAGGGCAGGCAATGAAGCTGGAAGGGAAGATGGGCACAGGGAGGCTGAAAGAAAGACAGACACTGGAGAGGCTGGCCTGCCTACCCCTCCTTCTTTGGCACTTCAGACTCCCAAGGCAATGCTGAGGCTTTGGCAGTATGTTATTTATCCAACAATGTCCCTCCTTCACAGAGAGCCCAGCCCTGCCTGCCTAAGCAGGACTCCATCCACCAAACAGTGCTCCTGAGGGAGCAGCTGTCCCCAGGGAGACATCGGCTTGGCAGCTGCCATGGCCTCCCCTTGCATGCTAATAGCCTCTTGGTCCTGTTCCTCAGCCCCCTGAACACCAGAGACCCCAAGAGGAGATGGCTCTGTCAAAGAGATCAACAGTAACATTGCAAGAGCTGATGAGGAAAGCCCCTTCCCTCCTCCCTGCCCCCCATGCATAGCCATCTAGGCCATGTGACACTGATGAGCCTATCCATTATCTCCTCAAAGGATGGCCTGATTAACGTGGAAGACGGAGTCAGCTCTCTTCCCACCACCCCAGCGCAGGCCCCCTTGGCAAGCCTGGAAAGCCTCGGTTCTTTGACGTCCACCTCCGAGCAGGCCCAGCTGGCCACCTCGGAAAGCCTCAGCCCACTCCCTTCTCTCTCAGGCCAGTCCCAGCTGGCCACTGGAGAAAGCCTGGGTGATCTCCCTTCCACCTCAGAGCAGGCCCAGCTCTGCCATGATGTTCAATTTCATGGTTTCCGGGATGATGACAGTATTATTCCTACTGAGATCCGCAACCGTGCTGAGGGGCATGGGCATGCTGAGACTGAAGATTCCGAAGACTCCGATGACTGTGATGACTCTGATGAAAGCTTGAGCTCAGATGAGAGCCACGGCCATGGCCAAGCCCCTGGTGGGAGGCCTGTGCTTCACCGTGGCCAAGGGTGTGTGCAAGAAGGAAACCGTGATCTTGATGACATCCATAGCTTACCTGATGACATCAATGTTGAGAGCAGCTTCCTTGGCCTTGAGGAGAATCTCAGATGTGATGCTCATAGTATCTGGAGCCTGGATGATGATGAGCTCATGGCCGGTGGCCAGGAGAAGGATAGTAGCTCAGAGTCTGAGGATAGTCCTCCCCCGAGCCCTGGGTGTGCCTTCACTGAAGTGTTTTCCTTCAGTGTCTTTAACCCTGACTACGTCCCTAGGGTTGACAAGTGGTCCCGATTCCTCTTCCCTCTTGCCTTTGGGCTGTTCAACCTTGCTTACTGGGTATACCATATCTATTAGTTCTTGGACACCCAGAGCGGCAGGGTTACCATGCTGTTCTCCTTTACAGTTTCTTTTTGTTTTGTTTTCCTTTCTTGCCCTCTTTCCCTTGTTCATTTTATTTTGTGGTTTGGGTCATTCTAATCAGTTCAACACTTCTCTTTATAAATAATGGGGGTGGGGGTGATTAGAAAGAATGCATTCTGGCTGGAAGGGAAGGGATTGATGAGGAGTCAGAGGTAAATAACACATTGATTTTCTTTCCTGCTAGAAGGTGCTAGCCTTTTCAAAGACTTCTCACAGCTAGCAAGCATGGAAAAGACCCTGGAAAGGTTTAGAGGACAGAAGGGAGCCAGGCTGGGGGATGGGAATGATCTAAGCCTTGCTCACAAACATTTCTGTCCCCTGATGTGTCACCATTTCTTTTTCATGACTTTTTTTCTTCTTTTTTTTCCTCCTAGGGATTACGGACCTTGCTCACCCTCTGCTAAGGGCTTAGTCAAGCTGGGTTGGGCTGGGGTGCACAAAGGAAGGGCTAGCCATAACTTGGAAGTGCAGGGAATTGGCCATAGGAAACTTAGGGATCATTTGTAAGTGCCTTTTCCCCACTATTTTTGCCGTATTTAGAGCATGCAGTTTGGAAGGAGAAGATGGATGGGTGGGATTACAGAATACGATGTCAGGGTAAGTGACAAAGCACCCACCCAACAGGAGCTTGCAGTGGGCAGGGGGCAGTGTCAGGTTGGAGATGATATGGTTGAGCTGGCCTCTTTGGGGGAACTAGAACGTCTCTTGCCTATATTTCTGCTTCAAAGTGCTTCACACTAAGGGCTTAATACATCATACATTTACGTCAGGAGACAGCTTGCTATCATCTGCTGAGTTGATAGGTAATCCCAGTGTAAGCACTTGGTTTATAAGCACTAGGATTAGGAAAGTTCAGACTTGTGATTTCACCATTTGACCTAGACTAGCAGATGAATATCTCTTGTAAATTTATATACTAGTCCTTTCTATCTCTCTAGTGCATAGTAAGTGTGAACAAGCTCCCTGACCTACCATGTTATTGGACCAGCCCTGTGAGCCAGGAAAGGCAAAGCACATTGTTCCCAGTGTTGCAAAGAAAACAAGTGGACCTTAGTACCATGCTTGAGGACATGCAGTGAGTGAGTGGTAAAACCACCTCACTTGCTCCTCCTCCTCCTAACTCTCAACCAAAGTATTTCCCTTCCTTCTCTCCCCTTTGCAAAAGGGAGTGCTCTGGCAGAATCTGCCTCTCTATCAGGCCCCTAACCCCAATCCACAGCACCTGGGGTGTCTCTGCAGAAACTAGCTGGTGACCAGCCAATGAGCAGATGGAGAACATGGGCACTGCCCGCCCAGCAGAGCCCCTAGCAGAAGTAGGACTGGCCTACACTCCAACTTGCCAAGCAGCTCCAGCTCACTGATGGAGGCCATAAGGGAGTGGGCTTCACTGAGCATTCCACTTGTACCCTACCTTTTCCTTCTAAAGCCTCTCTCACAGCCCCTCACCCCTCTACCCACTACCTTTTAGGTGTGCTTCTGTGTTTGTGTTTCCTTGTACGCCTGGGTGTGTTCGGGTGCATCCAGGTAGGTCTATGCACGTACAACCATTCAATAAGCTGTGTGGTGCTGTGCCTCTCAGTGTAAATCTATGTGTAGGAGTGTATCTGCAACAATGCGTGGATGTGTGGATGTGTGTGTGCTTGTATGTATACACGTGGGTGTATGCTGAGTGTAAGTACATGGCTGCACACCTGTGTGTACCTCGTTTGAATGAGTATGAAAGGAAATATACAGAATATATATTACCTGTTGGCGGCCCTTCTAGCAGCACCAGAATTCCCTTGGCCTGTTCCCACAGGGGGTAGGGGGCTCTGGAGGTGGCCCTTTGACTTGGCTGGTTAACTGTTCCTTTCCAATTCCCTGTTCCAGGGAGTAGCACCTCCTGGTTCCCTCCCTCCACTCATCTGTGCTGTCTCCTGGAGAGAAGATCCAGAGGGAGTGAATGTAGCCCAAAGGAGTGGTAATTTAGTGCCTTCAGGTAGGAAGTGCTCAGTCCTTGGGATCAACTGCAAGTGCAGACAGAGCGAACATTTTGCTTTGTCCTGGGAGGACATGTTTGGGAGTAACAGGCTGGGGGTGCAGGAGGAGCCTGAAAGATGGATTAAGAACAGAAGTATAGTATAAACAATGGGGTGAGAGGGCCAGCGAACTGGGCAGGGGGTTGTATATGGTCTTTATTCCAATTGCCTTGTAAGACTGACACATGTGTGGCAGCCAGAGGCAGGCAGGTGATGTAAAGCAGCCCCCATGGACTGTGGTGGTGACCCACTAGGGGACAGGAAGCATTTTAGTAGCCCATCCTAGGATGGTTGTTGGCTGCTGAACTCCAGGCCTCACATGTTCCACCTTAGACTTAGAGTCTTGAAGTCTCCACTTCCACCCTTCCAGGGAAGGTGATAGAAGAGAGAGAGGGAAGTGCAAAGGTGCCCCAGGGACTGCCTGCTTCAGTGGGCCCAGACTGTCTCTTCCTCCCTTCTACACAAGCATGTAGCCTTTCACACTTAAACACACCCACATGGACCCACACTGTCACCCATGTGTGCAGACACACTCACATATGGCCACACGCATTCACATGCACACATACACACACAGAAATCTTATGGGACAATTAAAAGCAAGAAAGTTGCCACCAGACTGTCAAAGATTGCCTTTTTATGTTTGGACACCTCACAGAAAGATCCGGGTTGAGGAGGGAGCAGTAACGTCAGATCTGGAGCTCCCAACATGGCTTCCTGGAGCCTAAGCATTGGTTGATAGACTTGGATTGGGGTCTCCAAGGACCCTTGAAGGGCTTTGAGCCCTGAAGGGGCGAGTGGTTGATTTGGGTTGCAGTCATATAGGGAGATTGGAGCAGTGGGAACAAAAAGAGTTTTAAGATGTATCTGACCCAATGAACATGAAGCCTTCACAGCACAGGAGAAGGGTGGAAAGACCAGTTGTAAATACTCTAGATCCACACAGCTATCATATTATACCTTACAAAGAATATCTTGCCCTAATGTGCTGCAACGAGAGCAGCTGAACTCTGCTGCAACTCGCATTCTATAGGTTAAGTGTCAAGGTGAAGTGGAGGTTTGGCAATGATACCTTTTCAAGAACTTGAACCTTCTGAGTTTGCCATTGATTTAGTTGTTTGAGCCTGAAAATTGCCAGATCTCCCCTTGTCAAATCCTGTATGTGTTCTGTCTACGTCATTGAGCCTCATCCTCAGCTGTCCCTAGCCCCTCCCTAGCAGCTGACTGCCTCTGTCCCCTCCCTGCCCTCTCCTCACAAGTAACTCTGAAAGTATAGAGCATCCAGCTGGGTGTTCCTGGGGTACAGCCCAGGAGTCTTTGTCAGCCTCAGCCAATCAAAGAGTGCTTGGTAATTTGGAGCTTGGGCAGCATCTGGGATGAAGTGACCCCCACTTTCCTCCTCTACCCACCTTCCTTCCCATCCACTCTCCCCCTAGAATCCTTTCTGTGCCTCTACCACAGGAAGGACACCCCCTGTCTTTCCAAAGTGTCATTTTGGTGTGGGGATGGGTGACGTTTCCTACCAAGTTCTTGCCCTTCCAACTGCCACTGTGGGGTGCCTTTGTGCAGGTCATGGATGATCTGTTGGGACTTAATGGAGCTTGTCAAATGTATTCTTACAATTCTTGTCATCTTGTTAATAGCAGGGCTGCAAAGTCTTTGCATATCTAGAGCTGAGTTTTGCTGAGACTGTAGCTATTCCTAATGAGGTTTCTTTATTCTGTATATACAAAAACTAACCCATTGAGCTATTAACTAATGAATGCATTTACTAAGCTATCCACCTGCATGGTACCCTGCTGTGGTGATGCGCAGTAACTTTCTAGCTATTCTGTAGCCCAACATCAAAGGAAATCGTAACTTGTCCTACTAAAAGTGCAGTATGTTCATGTTTTATTGTATAACGTCCTGTGACCAATATGAAATCTATGTTATCACTGTTGGGGATTCAGGGGAGGGAGGTGGGAGGGTGTTAATGTATCTCTCTGATACACTTACATTATGAAGTAGCCCCAGTTGGTCAGGGTCACTTCTATGGACTTAATTTGCGGGACACTTTGTGTCCGCCACCTTGCTGGACTGCATCCCCAGGGTCAGTAGTCATCCACTGAGCTGAAGGTGCCAAGTCTAGCACCACCTGCCTGACATCGGCCAGTGCCAGCAGGTTCTTCAGAGAGCAGATCAAGTCAGTGACACTCTGAAAGCAGACCAAGTAGAGTAAAATCACACATGCACACAGGCCTTCAGGAGCGTTGCTGTGTCCAGACTGTGAAACCAAGAAAAGAGGAGGAGGACCAAAACCCAGTTGTCCTGGATGGCCTGACCCAAAAAGGGGGCACAAAGCCACAGAGCCTCAAGAGATGACTGGGTGCCTTCTTTGTCCTCGTTAGATGTACATTCTTGCATGAAAAAGACCTTGACCAGTCTGGACTTCAAAAAAGTAAAACAAAGACGCATAAAATTATGCTTCTGCAAAAGATATTGAAATAAAATATTATAAATAGCCCAAAAAACAATAAATAGGTATAATGGCAAGCACTCTGCCTGGTCATTGTGTTTCCTCTGTTGCACGGGGCATCCATCTGGACCAGGAATCTTCTGGCCTCCATCATTCAGTGTGTCCTTCCCATGGTACTTTGCACATTGACTTTCTCTTACCCCAGAACATTGGAAGCCTTGATTTTCATGAGGAGGGGAATTAGCAACAGCACAAATGAAATTAGCTCACACTTTTGCACAAGCCACTCTTAATCATTTGAAACAAACAAAAAAATTATAATGAAACAACCATTGTGGTGCCAAAATATAAGTTGGACATTTCTTTCCTTTTTATGGGGTCGGGGCGGGGCAGGGAAAGGGAGCTTTATTAAGAACAAACTTGCTTTAAAAATCTCCTTTGCCAACGTGGATATGCAGACTAGAGAGCAAGAAAGCCTTGTGTGGGTCGGAAGAGGGCATACTCAGTATTACAATGTTGCAGAGTCACATTCACACATCCTGCCAAGGGACAGGGCGTCCTCGCCGTGACGCACATTCATTAGTGCATCTCCAAGCATCTATTGATGAAAACCTTGGAGTTGCAATAAGAACCCTAGCCTATTGACTTTGAGGTCCCTTTTCTGCCCCAAGCAGGCCAGCTGGGCAGTGCACACCCACCCTGCAGGGGCTGCTTTGCTGCTCCACCCTGGGACATAGAGGATAGAAGAGTTTCTGGGATAGCCCTTTGCTGTTCTGACTTTTGTCAGCAGCCCGTGACAGGATGCCCTGTTCTGGCCCTCCCTAGTCTCCTTCATTGGACTCAGGCTCCCAATTCCACTTGCCCACTAAGACTCAACCCAAGGCCTCATTAGCTGTGGGGAACCCCATTAAAGAGCGCATGCTCAGGACCTCCCTCAATAAACATTGCATGGGGAGCCCTTGCTGGGCCATCCTCTGCAGTGCAGTCATTTCCATGTGATCTTCCCACAGATTCTACAGTGGCTGTCTTTCCTGCTGCTAAAAGCTTTCCATACCAGAAAGATCCTAGGTACATGCAGAAATAGGAGACACAGCTGGGAGTTGTGGGGAAGAGTTTTCCCAACACAACTGAGACTGCCATGAGCTGCTGCTGCCTGAGTTCTTTTCTTTTTTCTTTTCTTTTTTATTTGGGTGAAATTTTAGTTTTTATTTTTTTTTAATTGGAAAAAATATATTATTATAAAGGGAAATTACAAACATATTTCACTTATAAATGAGGATGCAAAATCCTAAACAACATATTAACAACTTGAATTAAAAATTACTGTCCAAAATAATGTACTTTGGTCAAAATTAAATCCAAATTATGTGAAAATTAGTCACTATTTTCTTTTCTTTTTTTTTTTTTCGTTCCCCCACCTGCTCGCTCCTTCTCTGTTTCTTTTTTTCTCTTTTTTAAAATTTTGTGTTAATATAAGGGTATATACAATTTGGTTCCATTGTTTTCACTTGTTAGGATAAGTTTGAGTTGTATCT
>CAUYRH010038635.1:0-10039 GCA_963574655.1 Perodicticus potto | reverse complement strand
TTTTTTTTTTTTTTTTGAGACAGAGCCTCAAGCTGTCATCCTGGATAGAGGGCTGTGGCATCACAGCTCACAGCAACCTCCAATTCCTGGGCTCAAGCGAGTCTCCTGCCTCCGCCTCCCAAGTAGCTGGGACTGCAGGGGCCCGCCACAACGCCCGGCCATTTTTTGGTTGTAGCCGTCATTGTTGTTTGGCGGGCCCGGGCTGGATTCGAACCCGCCAGCTCAGGTGTACGTGGCTGGCGCCTTAGCCCGTTGAGCCACAGGCGCCGAGCCTTGGCTCTACTTCTTAATAGCTAAGCAATCTTTAGCAAATCACTTCACCTCAGTCTCATTTATTATACTGGAATAAGACTATCTACTCCATCCATGTCAGAATTGCTATGAAAATTAATGATATAATTTTCATTGCTGCACTATCAGGATATTAGTGTTAAGGGTCTGAGACCACCTCACAGATATTAGGCTTTGAACTAGGAAGCACTTATAAAGTGGCCTTTATTACTACCATAATCATCATCTTCATCGTTAAGCTATAATATATCTTGAAAGATGTATTTTATTTACACATGCATCAGGAGCTAAAAATCGGTCTTAAGACTATACCTAATCAGCTCCACATAGATAAAAAACAATATGAGGGGCTCAGCCTGGAGCTAAGTGGCTAGAGTGCCAGCCACATACACCAGAGCTGGTGGGTTCAAACCCAGCCTGTGCCTGCCAAACAACAATGACAACTACAACCAAAAAAAAGAAAAAAAAATAGCTGGGCTATGTGGCAGGCACCTGTAAGTCCCAGATACTTGGAAGGCTGAGGCAAGAGAATCACTTAAGCTCAAGAGTTAAAGGTTGCTGTGAGCTGTGACACCAGGGCACTCTACCCAGGG
This sequence comes from Perodicticus potto, assembly GCA_963574655.1. Taxonomy (NCBI): domain Eukaryota; kingdom Metazoa; phylum Chordata; class Mammalia; order Primates; family Lorisidae; genus Perodicticus; species Perodicticus potto. Next base: position 9,155 of record CAUYRH010038635.1, on the reverse strand, counting down.
TGACAGCTTGAGACTCTGTCTCAAAAAAAAAAAAGAACAGTATGAGGGGTTCCTAAGTGTAAAATATGGTAAACAGTAGCATTAGGATAAAAAAAGAAAGCAAAAAATAGACACAAAGATAAATGAGTTAAATTACACTCACTGGCCAATGTATTCACTGACATTCACAAATAATTAAATACACATATATCATTACTTTAAAAACTTAATCATCAAGAAAAACACTTGCACATATGCACAAAGATCTATTAAGGGTATTTACTAGGCACTATTCTAATAGTTCTAGATATGTTAATTCATTTAATCTTATAGCATAGTATCGAGCAGACGCTAACTAGCTAGTATGGTCCCAGTTTTGAAAATAAGGAAACTAAGGTATAGAAAAATGGAGTAATTTGTCCAAGGTAACAGCAAATAAAACAAAGCTGGGATTCAAACCTCCAGCATCAAGACTCAATTTCTGCTCTATTCTGCCTCTACAGGGATATTCACTGCAGTGCTCTTTGCATCGGGGAAAAGTTAGAACAACCTGCAATCTAGGATTCAAACCTGCTCTATTCTGCCCCTACAAGGATATTCACTGCAGTGCTCTTTGCATCAGGGAAAAGTTAGAACAACCTGCAACCTGGGATTCAAACCTGCTCTATTCAAAGCTGCTCTATTCTGTCTCTACAGGGATATTCGCTGCAGTGCTCTTTGCATCGGGGAGAAGTTAGAACAACCTGCAGTCTGGGATTCACACCTGCTCTATTCAAACTTGCTCTATTCAAAGCTGCTCTATTCTGTCTCTACAGGGATATTCGCTGCAGTGCTCTTTGCATCGGGGAGAAGTTAGAACAACCTGCAGTCTGGGATTCAAACCTGCTCTATTCAAACTTGCTCTATTCAAAGCTGCTCTATTCTGTCTCTACAGGGATATTCGCTGCAGTGCTCTTTGCATCAGGGAAAAGTTAGACCAACCTGCAGTGTCCGTCGTTACCTACTTTCTTACTGCATAAGTCCCAAGTCTGAGCCAGGCCCAAGTGAGAAAAAAAGAATGAAGTCCTGAGTTTTAAATAGGATTTGACATTTTAATTACTGAAATGAGACTTTTTATACCTTGAAGTGATGTGTGGACTTTGAACTTATAAAAGGTCAAGGAAAGGATCATTCTTGAGAAGAAGTTTGATAGCAATGAGGAAAAAGAGTAAAGCTGTTTTTTGATTATACCCTAAGAATCCCAATATGGTGGTACAGCTAGTCAATAAATCAAAAAAAAATTAAATTGGAACTCTATTCCCCAGAAATAGAAAGTAATGTCTGAATAAAGCTTTCAGGAGCAAGCAGGAACCTTACTCCATCTCTCAGCAGAGAGAAAAGGAAATCAGCTTTTACTCCAGGTAAGGAGAAAACTAAAGATGAAGAGTATGTGCTAAGAAGTGACTGAATGATAAATTCAGTAAATCAGTAAATTCAGTAAATGATAAATTCAGTAAAATCTAGGCCCAAATCTAGGAAGGAACTAATAGGATGAATGATTTGGATATTATGGAAGCAACAGATGAGAAGTCTTGGTAGGTCTAACTATAGCATTGAACTTGAAGAACAAAATGGGTAGAGGGGGAAAAGAGTAGAATGGAATGTTTAATATCAAGATTCCAATAATGCTAGCTCCTAAGATGAGAATGGGAGAGAAAAAAAAAAAGATTCCAATGATGCTATAGTTCTAGTGAAGACCAGGATCAGGGTTCCACCTGTGATCAGGGAAGAACATGGGTAAAGGGAAGTAAAGAAAATGGTCATCAGAGACAAAGAGCTCAAGGAACTAAGAAACCAAAACCTTGTACGATTCATCCATTCATAGATATCAAAATCACTAAGAATGCCAACATATAAAGGGCATTAGAAGAAGGCTATTTAAGTGAAAAACTCCAATAATCAAAGAATGAGAGGATGATAACATAACCAGAAAAGATTAGAGAAATGAACGTAAAGAATTCAGCTGGATAAAGAAATACGAATGGTCTGGATGAGATAACAGAAAGCAAAAATGACACCCACCCATTTCCTCGTGCTTAAGTATGTGGGATCCACTTTTTGAAGGTGGTTCTGGAGAAGGTAGTTACCTTCAGGAAACTGCCAAGTTTCATATAAAGCCATGAGGTGAACATTCTAACAGGCTGGTCACACAGAAGCGTTTCCTCTAGAGGAGGAGGCCTAGAGGGTCTGGCAGAAGAATGGGAATGAGAGGAGGCCTAGATAAGAACTGGACAATGTACTGAGTAGTGGCTGCACGCAGCACGTCCAGCCTATTCTCTGCCACATGCTGGAAGAGTAAGAGTTGTCCTGGGCCACACAGTAAACACACAAAACACCAGCAAAGGTGATTAGCACAAAAAAGGTCCATGCATACTTTTTATGACATCCAACACCACAGATAAGCAAAAAAAAGTCCTCACAAAAATCAGCATGTGGCCCATTGGCCACGGATTAGACACACCTGATAAAATACAATAAATTACCAAGAGACAGAACTCTGCAATAAGATTCCAAGTAGAGGCTCCGCGCTTGTGGCTCAATGGGCTAAGGCTCCGGCCACGTACACCTGAGCTGGCGGGTTCGAATCCAGCCCGGCCCCGCCAAACAACAATGACGGCTGCAACCAAAAAATGGCTAGGCGCTGTGGCGGGCGCCTGTAATCCCAGCTACTTGGGAGGCGGAGGCAGGAGACTCGCTTGAGCCCAGGAATTGGAGGTTGCTGTGAGCTGTGATGCCACGGCACTCTATCCAGGGTGACAGCTTGAGGCTGTCTATAAAAAAAAAAAAAAGATTCCAAGTAGAGACAAAGCTATGAAACCTGATTTGGGCTTGGTGCCTATAGCACAGTGGTTATGGCGTCGGCCACATACACCCACACTGGTGGGTTCAAACCCAGCCTGGGCCAGCTAACCAACAATGACAATAGCAACAAAAAAATAGTTAGGTGTTGTGATGGGCGCCTGTAGTTCCAGCTACTTGGGAGGCTGAGGCAAGAGAGAATCGCTTAAGTCCAAGAGTTTGAGGTTGCTGTGAGCTGTGATGCCCTGGCCCTTTACCGAGGGTGACATAGTGAAACTCTTGTTTCAAAAAAGAAACCTGGTTTGATTATCAGTGCTAGTGTCTCAGAAGAAGATAGACAGTGCTACTGTTTTACTCCTAAAGCTTCCTGTTTGTCTTTATTTATTTATTTATTTGAGACAGTGTCTTCTATACTGCCCTCAGTAAAGTGCCATGTCATTGTTGTTTAGCTGGCCCAGGCCAGGCTCAAACCCACCAGCCTGGGTGTACATGGCTGGCACCATAACCACTGTGCTATGGGCACTGAGCCCCTGTTTGTCTTTTAAAGCAGGTAGTATTTTTTCTTGCATGTGTCTATAGTCCCCTCATGTTCTTAGCTTTAATTTAGGAAATAAAGTGTACATCAACTGGGCCGGCTGTGGTATCTCATGCCAGTGATGCTAGCACTCTGGGACACCAAGACGGGTGGATTGCTTGAGCTCAGGAGTTCGAGACCAGCCTGAGCCAGAGCGAGATCCCGTCTCTAAAAATAGCAAAGCGTTGCGGCAGGCACCTGTATTGCCAGCTACTCAGGAGGTTAAGGAAAGAAGATCACTTGAGCCCAAGAGTTTCAGGTTGCTGTGAGCTATGACGCCACGACACTCTACCAAGGGTGACAAAGTGAGACTTAGTCTCAAATTAAAAAAAAGTTATAAAACAGCAAATCCCTGAGGCTTCATTTAATGTTATGTTTTGTGCGTGGGCATGTTTGTAAATGTACAGAATAAAGTTTGGAAAAATTCAGTCCAAACTATTAACCAAAATAATCTCTGGGATTTACAATTTAGGAGAAAGTAAAGAAAGGTAAATAAAAAGACCTTTTGCTTCTTTTTAAATGAAAATACTACTTTTATAATATTTAAAAAAAATAAAAAAGGTATAAGTATAAAGTACTTGTTGCCTTAAGCTTTTTTTAATTTGTGTTTAAATTTTTAAATTTAAAAAATTTTTAAAAACCAAAAAAAAAACAAAATTTTAAAAAACCACCCCCAGATTAAAGACAAGGCAAAGAAAGTATTCTGATGTAGCCACCTAGTAAAGTATTTCGCACTATAATGTAAGTACCTATTCCTAGGCCAAAAGCCTTTCTTTCCTTAATTAAAGCTAAAATAAATGAGGGGAGTATAAACACATGTAAGAAAAAATACTACCTGCTTTAAAAAAAAAGCAGACCAAATAACCAGCTGATATGCAAACCTCCTACCATCACAATATGACCTTTAATTGAATACTAAATAAACTATTAATTCCACATTTCATAAAGAACCGAAACATCCTGCCTATGGGCACAAGAGGGAGTAATGTAGCCTCAAATGAGGCTTAACTCATTCAAAGAAACTTATTCAGAGAAAACTAACCATATTCTACTTTCACATGAGGCTTTATCCTGGTAGCGATTAATAATTTGATAGCATCAAAGAAATCTTGTGAAGGACAGAAATAAGTAAGTAGACAGCCTACATGGAAAGCTTTTGTGCTTTAACAACTCCGCATATAAATACAGTAGTGTTTAAAGATATGCCAATGCTTTACAATTTCCCTACAAATAAGAAAAAAATTAAGGTTCCTGGGTTACTTAAACATATATATATACATAAATGGTTAAGAATTTAATACTCTTTATACTACCCATCACCCTATGATAACATTTTCATAGGAATCCCCGTCAAGTTTATAACTCTTACATTATCTACACTTTTAAAGAAAAAGATTTTGTGCATAATCAAATGGCAAAAATCACATATTCCCATATTTAAAAATGAAATCCAGAAATTAAAATTTAGTTTTGGGAAATCATCTATTTTTGAGCTAATAGACATACAAGAAACTACAGAGATTAAAGAGCAAACTATAACCAGAAAGACTGTAACAGGACTACTTGAGCATAACTTAGGAAATACCAATTAGAAGGCCAAAAAATTAATTTGACATCAGAATTAAAGATTTCTCCTCTACTGAGAACATCCAGGATAAAGTTAATACACATGATAAATTAGGATAAAGAATTTACAAAGTCTAATATCTAGACTATCAAGAAACTCCTAAAAAAACTGGCCATGAGCAGTGGTCCAAACTTGTAATCCTTCCACTCTGGGAGGCCAAAGAGGGTTGTTTGCCTGAGCTGAGGAGCTCGAGAACAGCCTGAGCAAGTTTGCGCAGGGTCCTTTAGTCCCAGCTATTTGGGAGGCTAAAGCAAGGTGATCACTTGAGCCCAAGAGTTTGAGGTTGCTGTGAGCTATGACACCATGGCACTGTACTGAGGGCAGCAGACTGAGACACTTAGTCAAAAAAAAAGAAAGAGAAACTCCTGAAAGCCAACAAAAAGAAAATTCCAATGAAAAAAATGGACAAATCACATAAACAAAATTTACTGAAAAGAGGAAACCCAGAAGGTTAACAAGCTTATGAAGAAATGTTCAAACATGAGTTATCAGAGAAATTGCAAATTAAAAGATACCACTTTACACTGGCTGGCATAGCAAAAATTACAAAGCTAGATCACTTCAACCATCACTAGGGAAGTGAGAATACTGATGTTCCACTACCCTGCTGGTGGAAATGTACAGACTGGAGAGCATTGGAATTTGACATCTGTATAACCTATAATTTAGCAATTCTGTTTCTGACTACACACACAAGAAATTCTCACTCTTTGGGTGATGCCTGTGCCTCAAGGAGTAGGGCGCCGGCCCCATATACCAGGGGGTTCAAGCCTGGCCTTGGCCAAAAACTGAAAAAAAAAAAGAAATTCTCATTCCTGTGGAAGTTTTGGAGCTTTGCTGGAGACAATCTACTTATCTATTTACGTAGGGAAAGGGGCAGTAAAATTTGTTGGATGCACTGGGTAGCAATCAGGTGTAACAAATAATTTATACACACAATAAGGAGGACAAACATTTAAAAGATAGTGTCACAGGAGATAAGTAGAATAAAATAATTAATACCATAACACTATGCAAACAAAATATTTACATACAAACAACATATAAATTTTATAAGAACGCTCACATTCACAGGTATTTACAAGGAACATATATTAACTGCATTAGAAGGACTGCTTTGGGGGAAAGAGAAAGGATATAAGAATAGAGGATGGGTGGAGGGAAGGTAATTGGTGGGACCACACCTACGGTGCATTTTAGAAGGGTTCAGGTAAAACTTACTAAATGTAGAATATAAATGTCTGAACACAATAACTAGAAAATGCCATGAAAGCTATGTTAACTAGTTTGATGAAAATATTTCAAATTGTATATAAAACCAGCACATTGTACCCCGTGATTGCATTAACATATACAGCCACGATTTAATAAAAAAAAAAAAAAAAGAACAAACTATTAGAAGAATAAATCAAAAATACAACTTGTTGGCTCGGCGCCTATGGCTCAACGGGCTAAGGCGCCAGCCATGTACACCTGAGCTGGCGGGTTCGAATTCAGCCTGGGCCCACCAAACAACAATGACGGCTGCAACCAAAAAATGGTCGGGCGTTGTGGAGGGCGCCTGTAGTCCCAGCTACTTGGGAGGCGGAGGCAAGAGACTCGCTTGAGCCCAGGAATTGGAGGTTGCTGTGAGCTGTGATGCCACGGCACTCTCTCCAGGGTGACAGCTTGAGGCTCTGTCTCAAAAAAAAAACTTGTTAATCGAAGAAAAAAAAGAATAGGAATTAAGCTCACATGTACTGGAAAATTGCCAGTATTTCTGGGTTTTTCTCATAACAAAATAGCTAAAATCTGTTCCAAGATAACAATATGACTCTTTAATGTTTAATTCCATAAGTTGTTGTTCAATTTTAATCCCTAAAATTGAGTATTCATCACAATAAAGTAGAGCAATTTAAATAGGAGGTATTCTTGTAATCCTATAAATTGATATAAATATTTATTATATTTTAAAAAAAATTTACCACAATATTGAAAGGAAAACTCATTTCTTCATACTAAAGGAACTTAAGCCAAATTTATCCTGAAATATCTTCTTTTTTTCTTTTTTTTTTGAGACAGAGCCTCAAGCTGTCACCCTGGAGAGAGTGCTGTGGCTGGCGACTTAGCCCGTTGAGCCACAGGTGCCGAGCCCTGAAATGTCTTCTGATCAACTTTGTGGTAGACATTAACAAAACTTACAAGAAGCTAAGTCTCAGGAAGTTCTCCGTAATGACAGAGGAGAAAAAACAAGGATGAGGAAATGAGTGTAAGAGTATAATCAATACTGCTAACAACAAAGTCTAAGAAGCAGAAACTAAAGCCATGTGTGTACAAATGGTGTGCCCTAGTCTCCATCTTTATTAACTCTCCTACAAGTTTACTGCATATTTCATTCATTCTGTCATCTAAACTGCTGATTATGTCTTGCATACTAGAAGCCAGTAATTGTTTCTTTTTCATAGTTTTGTTTTTTTTTTTTTTTGTATTGTTTGCGATTCATTGAGGGTAGAAAGAATTACGTCACACTGATTGCATGCTAGATAAAGTCCCTCTTATATTAGTGTCCCACCCTCAAAAGGTATGCTATACACCGTGACCCCCCCCTCCGCCTCCTTCCTCCCCTCTCTCCCTCATTCCCCTACCCCACCCCTCGTATTAGTTCATCTACTGCCTTCATATTGGAATTGAGACACTGGATTCTTGCTTCTCCATTCTTGTGATGCTTTACTAAGAAAATTGTGTTCCATCGCCATCCAAGTTAATACAAAAGATGTACAGTTCCATCGTTTTTAATAGCTAAATAATATTCCATGGTATACATATACCACAGCTTGTTAATCCATTCCTGGGTTGGTGGGCCAGTAATTGTTTTCTAATTCCTCTAGAAGTGTAATGCAAAGAGAACTCACCAATGAATGAAGGCAAGCAAAAATTGATGCAGCTACACAACTATTCCTAATGAACACCTGGAGAACCTACCAGACTCACTAGGAAGGTCAGGGGTATCCCTGCCCTACATGTCTTAAGGCCTCTTCCCAGTATCCCACTTTCCATTCTAACAACCACCCACTGCTCTTCCTACTTTCCCTACTCTCCCATCCCTACACAGTCTGCCAAACAAACTTTTGCATCAGACTCCAGCAAAAATGTCATCTCATTCAGGAAGCCCATCCTGTCCATTTTCTTCCTCCAGAGAGCTGAAACAACATCCTTCCTTTGTTCTAACTTCGGATCTTATACTTGCTTCTACTATTCATTTATCACATATATTTTTTACATATCTTTCTACCCTACCAGACTATGAAACAGACTAAGATACTTACCTTCTAAGAGAGAATGATCTCTAACGGCTTCTGCAGCTAATACAGACTTCCCACAGCCTGCCATTCCATATATGGTGACCCATCCTGGTTCACCATTCAATTTGAAGAGCTTTTGCTGAATTGCATTCACCAGCTTCTTCCTAGTAACAAAAACAACTGGCCTCTGTGGTACTCCACCTTCACACAGAACTGTCCTCACTGAAATCGAAAACAAGTGTGAATGAATAGAACTTTGAAACAGTCAGGTAACACCACAGACACCAAAGACAGCATGGCTGAGGCTTAGCCTTGGATTTCCAAAAGAAGCAAGAAAATGCAGCTAGCACATAAACTTTACTTTCTGATTTCTCAGAAAATAGATACCCTTCAAGATGCTATAAACAATGGAAGTCTCCATCTATACCTGCTCTTACTCAACCTATTACTCCTGGAGTCTCCAGTCTTTTCTCTCACAGTGAAGATTAGGAAGGAGAGTATAAACAAAGGGAAAAATGTTTATAGAATTCCTTTCAAGAACATGGATTTCTAAAAATTCTTACTCTTTCCTATGAACTTGAAACATATATCACTTAAATAAGAACCTTATTATCGGCTCGGCGCCTGTGGCTCAACGCCACGTACACCTGAGCTGGTGGGTTCGAATCAAACCCGGGCCTGCCAAACAACAATGGCTGCAACCAAAAAATGGCGGGGCATTGTGGCGGGCACCTGTAGTCCCAGCTATTTGGGAGGCAGAGGCAGGAGACTCGCTTGAGCCCAGGAATTGGAGGTTGCTGTGAGCTGTGATGCCACAGCACTCTATCCAGGGTGACAGCTTGAGGCTCTGTCTCAA
>CAUYRH010038634.1:0-10800 GCA_963574655.1 Perodicticus potto | reverse complement strand
AAAGCTTATTCCCATACTGCAGAAATTATTCCAAAAAATTGAGGAGGAAGAAATCTTCCCCAATATGTTCTAGGAAGCAAATATCACCCTGATACCAAAACCAGGAAAAGACACAACTAAAAAGGAGAATTTCAGACCAATTTCACTCATGAATATAGATTTAAAAAATTCTCAACAAAATCCTAGCCAATAGATTACAGCTTATTATCAAAACAGTCATGCATCATGATCAAATAGGTTTCATCCTAGGAATGCAAGACTGGTTTAACATTTGCAAGTCCATAAACATTATCCACCATATTAACAGAAGCAAAAAGAAAGGTCATATGATCCTCTCAATAGATGCAGAAAAAGCATTCGAAAAAAATTCAGCATCCTTTTCTAATTAGAACACTGAAGAGTAGAGGCAGAGGAAGCACATTTTTGAAACTGATCAAAGCTATCTATGACAAACCCACAGCTAATATTTTACTGAATGGCGTAAAACTGGAAGCTTTTCCTCTTAGAACTGGAGCCAGACAATGTTGTCCTCTATCACCATTACCATTCAATGTAGAGGCAGAAGTGCTAGCCAATACAACTAGGCAAGACAAGGAAATAAAGGGCATCCAAATGGGAGCAGAGGAGGTGAAACTCTCCCTCTTTGCTGATGATATGATCGTATACCTAGAGAACCTCAAAGACTCAACCACAAGTCTCCTGGAAGTCATCAACAAATACAGTTATGTCTCAGGATATAAAATCAATGTCCACAAGTCAGCAGCCTTTGTATACAGCAATAACAGTCAAGATGAGAGGCTAATGAAGGACACAACTCCCTTCACCATAGCTTCAAAGAAAATGAAATACCTAGGCGATACCTAACAAAGGAGGTGAAGGACATCTATAAAGAAAATTATGAAATTCTAAGAAAGGAAACAGCAGAGGATATTAACACATGGAAGAATATACCATGCTCATGGCTGGGAAGAATCAGCATTGTTGAAATATCTACACTTCCCAAAGCAATCTACCTATTTAATGATACCAACATTGTACTTTCAAGATTTAGAAAAAATGATTCTGCTTTCTATATGGAACAAGAAAAAAACCCTCATAGCTAAGGCAGTTCTTAGTAACAAAAACAAAGGTAGGGGCATCACCATAGCAGATTTTAGGCTATACTACAAAGCCATAGTGGTTAAGACAGTATGGTACTGGCACAAAAATAGAGACATAGACATTTGAAATTGAATAGAAAACCAGGAAATGAAACTAACATCTTACAACCACCTAATCCTCGATAAACCAATCAAGAACATACCTTAGGGGAAAGACTCCCTACTCAATAAATGGTGCTGGGAGAACTGGATATCCACATGTAAAAGACTGAAACTGGACCCTCACTTTTCTCCACTTACAAAAATTGAATCCAGATGGATAAAGAACTTAAATTTAAGGCATGACACAATAAAAATTCTGAAAGAAAGCATACCGAAAACACTGGGGGATATCAACCTGTGGAAAGACTTCATGAAGAAGACTACCATGGCAATTGCAACAACAAAAATAAACAAATGGGACTTAGTGAAACTCAAAAGCTTCTGTACAGCTAAGGAGACAAAGCAAATAGATGACCTACACAATGGGAAAGGATATTTGCATATTTGGAATCAGACATAACTAGGATAACTATGGATCTAAAGAGAACTCAAATTAATCCACACGAAAAAAAGCCAACAATCCCCTATATCAATGGGTAAGAGACCTGAACAGAACCTTCTCTAAAGAAGGCAGACAAATGGCTAACAAACATATGAAAAATGCTCATCATTCCTAATTATTAGAGAAATGCAAATCAAAACCACCCTGAGATATCATCTAACACCAGTGAGAGTGGCCCACATCACAAAATCTCAAAACTGCAGATGCTGGCGTGGATGTGGAGAGAAGGGAACACTTTTACACGGCTGGTGGGACTGCAAACTGATACAAACTTTTTGGAAGGAAGTATGGAGAACTCTCAAAGAACTCAAGCTAGACCTCCCATTTGATCCTGCAATCCCATTACTGGGCATATACCCAGAAGGAAAAAAAATCCTTTTATGATAAGGACACTTGCACTAGACTGTTTATTGCAGCTCAATTTATAATCGCCAAAATGTGGAAACAGCCTAAATGCCCACCAGTCTAGGAATGGATTAACAAACTGTGGTGTATGTACACTATGGAATACTATTCAGCCATTTAAAAAATGGAGACTTTACAGCCTTTGTATTAACCTGGATGGAAGTGGAACACATTATTCTTAGTAAAGCATCACAAGAATGGAGAAGCATGAATCCCATGTACTCAATTTTGATATGAGGACAATTAATGACAAATAATGACATGGTGGGGGTTGGGGAAGAAGAGAGTAGAGAGAGAATGAGGGAGGGGTGGGGAAAGGAAGAGCAGAGAGAGGGAAGGAGCAAGTGGGTGGGGTCTTGGTGTGTGCCACACCTTTCGGGGGCAAAACATGATTGTAAGAGGGACTTTACCTAACAAATGCAATCAGTGTAACCTCATTTCTTGTACCCTCAACGAATCCCCAACAATAAAAAAAAAATTGCATTCTGCCAGCCCAGTTTTCTTGACCTCCGTTTCTTGCTCAGTATTTTCCCAATCTGTTTTAACTGATGTATCTCCAGGGCCCTGACCCATGCCAGGCATAGAACAGGTTTTCAAATTATCTAATGCAATAGAACATAATTTACATATAAATTCTTTGATAGGTCTTAATTTGTGAGGCTAAAATATTTTAATGTGTATTTTTATACTATTTTTTAAACTCTTATCTTTCGATCTGTCTATCCCATCCTAAACATGTTTTCTGAGCACCTAATTCTTTTCTCTGAAGCTTTATTTTTCTCTAGAAATAAAGGAAAGGAAAAAAACATTCCCATGTTTACTGAGCTTATGATAGAGTTGTAGCAAGAGACAATGAAATGTTTTCTACTCAATGGGATCAGGTCGTTAAAGGAGAAGTATTGGATACTCCAGGAGATATTAGCAGAGGCTGACTTAAGCAAGGGCTTCTTTGAAGGGGAAACGGGAATGCTCGATGTGGAGAGGTTATCCCAGTGGAGGCACATGTGAGAGGTGTGACAGGTGGAAGAAGACAGCATGTGCACAGAAGTTGGAGATCTACTGCAGATGCTGGAGTAGAAGATGCATCTCCTAGAAGTAGGAGATGTGGACTACAGAGTCAGAAGAAGGACGAGGCCATTTCTTTACGCATCTCATAAGCCCCACTGAGAGGTTTACACTTCTGACGTGCTCCTGGATTTTTGTTGTTGTTGTTGTTTTTGCAGTTTTGGTTTGAACATGCCAACTCCAGCACATGGGGCCAGCATCCCCCTCCGTTGAGCCACAGGGCCAACAACAGGGAATGATACAATGCAATTTCCACTGAAGGTGACTGCTCTATACTCACGGCTCATCCTTCATCTGTGAATGCCAAATATAATACCTTAGGTAACTGTTGGTGCCGAATTTGCCTACAGAAGCTGTCACCTGAATACCATTTTAGTATAGAGTTGTCCCTTGATATGCATAGGGGATTGGTTCCAGGGCCCCCACATAAACTAAAATTTGCTCTTACCCACGTCCTGCCGTCAGCCCTGCAGACCTGTCCTATGTGAAATGTTGGCCCTCTGTGATACAGTCAAATGTAGGAACGCTGCCCAAATAGAGCAGACTCCCTAAATGGATCAACCCCCACTCACCTGATGGATGTCCTATCCTGGAAATGTGGATGGGCCAACCCCCTACCTTCCTTCACAGATGTCCCACCTAAGAAAGGTCAAATGGACCAATCCCACCACCCTTCCTACCTTTAAAACCCCCATCCACCATTACCTACACGCACTGACTTCTTTCTCGAACTCAGTCTCCCTCATTGGGATGGAATAAGGGTCTCTGTTGCCCACGCAGAACCTGGATTCCTTTCTTCTTTCATCTCGTGTCTCCAAATAATTTTTATTTTTGGTCTTTAACGTCTCATTTTGGTGTCGAGAACCTGGGAGAGGGAGAATCCCCCTTGGGGAGCTGAGACACCCCATAGGACCCAAACAGATGGACTCTTGCTCCACGGAGATGAAGGGAAGTGGGGGACCCCTCCAACTCCTGCCCAAAATTTATCCATTTATTGGTGAGGTGAGCTTTTGTCTAGAAACACTCTCTGATTTTTTTTTAACTTCTCTTTCCCTCTCCCTCCATCTCTGGGTCTCTTTAAGACCCTCTCTACTTCCTTCTTCCTCCTCCTCCACTTTTTTTCCAGCTGGTTGAAGATCACACATGAAGACCTAATCTCCCTAACCCCAGCCCTCAGCTACTTCCTTCTTCCTCCTCCTTCCTTTTTTTCTGGCTAGTTCAAGTTCACACATGGAGACCTAATCTCCCTGACCCCAGCCCTCAGATCTTCCTCCTTGCTTTTTCCAGCTGATTTCACATGTGGAGGCCTAGTATCCTCCTGATCTCAGCCCCAGCCACCTATGCACTCACCTCAATGAGCCAAGCTCCCCGTCCAGTGCCTTGTCTTTGAGGCCATCTTATGGGCCTGGGCCACTTTTTCCAGCTGGTTAACCCCAGCCTCACTTTTTCCGGTTGGTTTCTCAGGAGGAGACCTAGTACCTTCCTGATCCCAGCCCTTGTCACCCACAGCCTTTCTTTACATTCTCACTTTCACTTCTTTTTTTTTTACATCCTACATCCACTTTCTGATATGGGGACCACTCAGACATGGATTTCCCCTTCTTCACCTTTAACCTTCCTCTTAACTCACCACAAGCCTCTAAAGCTCTATCCTGACCTAAAGCCTAAACGCCTTATCTTTTTCTTTACTACTGCTTGGCCTATGTACAAACTGAACAATGGCTCACACTGGCCTGAAAATGGCACATTTGACCTCTCATTCCTCACTGATCTCAATAATTGCTATTGGAGATAAGGCAAATTGTCAGAAATTCCCTACATCCAGGCTTTTCTCCTTTGTGAAACATCCCTTCTCTGTGTTTATCCTGTGAACTCTGTCAGATTTTCCTTGTGCAGGTGAAACTGGCTTTCCCTGATGCATCTGAATTTCCATTATCTTCTTTTGATCCCGCAGATAACCCCCTTCTGTCCCTCCACAATACTCATAGCATTCCTACTCAAAGAATTCCACCCCATCCCTTCCACCCACCCACCCCCACCTGCCTTCTGTCAAACATGCTTGAGAAAGAAAATATGGCAGAGCCAGGAGAGAAAAGTAACATAGTGGACCAAATCTCCCCACGGCCCCCTTACTAGGTCTGGCCACACCTTTAGGCCTCCCATTTCCAGACCACCACAACCTCTATACCCACTTTGGGAGGTTGCAAGAACAGATGGCTTGTCAAAGCTCACGTCCCTTGTTCTTTCTCAGACCTGTCTTACGTAAGTCAGAGATTGGGTTCATTCTACAGATCCCACAAAATACTCTCAAGAATTTAGATATCCAACCCAATCATATGATCTAACCTGGCATGATTTATATGTCATCCTCACCTTCACCCTAACTTCAGAGGAGAGAGAGCAGGTCTTACTCAAGCTCAGATTCATGTGGAAGAGCTATGTAGGATAGATCAGACCCTGCCAGAAGGTGCTAGAGCAGTTTCCCGGGAGGACCCCCATTGGAATTATTAAATTGACGCTCCTGGAATCCGGCTTTGTAACTACAGGATCCAGTGTCCCTTAGAAGGACTAAAAAAAGCAGCCCATAAGGCCGTCAATCATGATAAATTAAAAGAAATAACCCAGAAGCAGGATAAAAATCCCACCCAGTTTTTAGCCCATCTTAACAAAGCTCTCCACCAATACACTGCCTTATCGCCAGAGAGCTCTGAGGGCAGACTCATTATTAACATGCATTTTATCTCTCAGTCTGTGCCTGATCCTAAAAAAACTCCAAAAATCCCCCCAGGGGCCTCAAACCCCCCAGCAAGATCTCAACGACCTGGCTTTTAAGGTTTTTAATAACTGAAAAGACACTTCTAAGCATCAGTGCCTCTCAGAACTCCAGTTATTGGCTTATGCCACCACACAAAACCCAGTTACTCCTTGAAAGTCATCAGGGCACTCTAAAAGAATATAATCTCCCCTGTTACTCCTTGAAAGTCATCAGGGATCTCCAAAATAATATAATCTCCCCTGGGACCACGTTTCAAGTGCAGCAAGCCAGGCCACTGGGCAAACCCGTACCCAAATCCAAACCCTCCTCCCAAACTGTGCCCAACCTGTGGAGGTCCTCATTGAGCATTTGACTGCCCAAGTGCTTCTGAGAATCTGGCTTACAGTCACTCCCAGGATCTAGCACAATTTCCTAGCCTAGCAACTTCTAGGCCTAGCTGCAGAAGACTGACAATTCCTGAGAATCAGAATGCCCCCTAGACAATCACCAAATCTGAGCTTCAGGTATTTTTGCTAGTGGAAGGTAAGCCAATTTCTTTTCTAATAGACAAGGGGGCAACCTTTTCCACACTGCCATCTTATAATGGTTCTGTAAAACAAATAGGGATCTCTGTGGTGGGAACTGTTACACCCTCAGGCTGCTCCACTTTGTGGTATTCACTCTCTGGACACTCTCACATTCATTTCTATCATCTCTTCATGCAGTGTTCCCTTACTAGGTAGAGATATCCTCTCAAAATTACAAGCACCCTGATGATTCCTGTCAGCCCCCACCTTCCGCTACCCATCCTGATCCTCTCCAAACCCTCCCTGACAACCCCTCCATTCTCTCAATCTCATCTCCCTGTAGATCCTACCATGTGGGACACCTCCCTTCCTTTGATAGCCTCCCCTAATGCCCCTATTCTCATTGCTCTCCAACCCCAGCATTCATACTCTGCCCTTAAATAATACCCAATCCCTAAGGCAATCCTCAGGGGAGTTAAATCATTCATCCTCAAACTCCTGTCAGCTCGTATTCTCATACCTACTAACTCACCCTGTAACACTCCCATCCTTCCTGTAAAAAAAAACAAAAAATGATGGTTCATGTTGGTTAGTGCAAGACTTACAGGTCATCAGTGAAACTGTTCAGCCTGTTCACATAGTAGTCCCGAATCCCTATACACTCCTATCTACCATTACTTCCAACACCTCCCACTATACATTTCTAGATCTCAAAGATACTTTCTTTACCATCCCCTTCATGAACTCTCCCAACACCTGTTTGCCTTCACCTGGACAGACCCTGATTCCTCTGGACAGAGTCTCCCACAAGGGAGACCTGGACAGTTCTCCCAACAGCTAACCTGGACAGTTCTCCCCCAGGATTTAGAGATAGCCCTCATTACTTTGGACAGGCACTTCTGCCTGACCTCCAACAGTTAACTTTACCAGGGAATTCCATAATTCCTTCTTTTAGGCAGCCTTTCCCCCACTGTCTCCTGGCAAGACAGCATTCACTCACTCTCTTTCCTTGCTACCAAAGGATATAAAGTATCCCCTTCTAAAGCCCAATTAAGCTCTCCCTCTATCCAATACCAATACCCATTCTCTTACAGAGTTGAGAAAAACTCATTGCCTCTGACCAGGTTTAGGCTATCTGCTCCTTCTCCCTTCCCCACACAAAAAATGACCTCCTCTCCTTTCTGGGAGTTTTAGGATATTTTAGAGCATAGATTCCCAATTTCACAGCCTCACCTAAACCTCTACACACCTCCACTAAGGGTTCCCCAACCGACCTCCTACACCCACACCAACTTTGGTCAAGTTCCTTCTGTTTCCTATAATCTTCTCTGTCCCAAACAATCTTTCTTCATCTCCCTGACCCCTGCTACCCATTTTACCTTCCAGTGTCAGAACACTGAGGATATGGAGTAGGAATTGTGACACAGAAACCTCATGATAATCACCTCCCAATAGCACTTCTCTCAAAACAGAGTTCACAGCCCTAAAATGGCCCCCTTGCCTCCGAGCGGTGGCAGCTACATCTTTCCTTCTCCTGGAAGCCCCAAAACTTGCCTGCCATGCCCCCAAATATCTACTTACCCCCTATAATATTCCATCCCTTTTAAAACACCAATACTTATCATCTTTAATCTCCGCACCTCATTTACTCCAGCTTTTAATCCTTTTTATAGAAAACCCAGAGCTTCAGTTTTTCCCTGCCCAGGCATATAACTCTTTAGCTCCATTAGCTACTCTCTTCACATGATCCTCACACTTCCCAGAACTCATCCCATGTCCAGTGGTCTTTAATTGCAGTAACACTTTACTCTTTTGCTAACATCTCTCTCCCTCTTACGTAAGCCCAAAGACCCTGGTTTATCGACAGCATTTCTTCTAAGACCACTGCTCCTTCTATTGCCAAAGCAGGCTTTGCTGTTGTGTTTTCTTCCTCCACGATTGCCTCCATTACCCTACCTCCAGGCACCTCCTAACAGCGGGCAGAACTCCTAGCCCTCACTAAAGCCTTCCAACTCACACAAAGCCTCTCCATCAACATACACACAGATTCTAAGTATACTTTCCACATAATCCATCACCATGCAGCTATATGGCAAGAAAGGGGATTCATTACCACTCAACGGTCCTCTACTGTCAGTGCCACACTCACTAAAAACCTCTTAAATCCAGTCACACTACCCAAATAAGTAGCCATCATCCAATGTAAGAGTCACCAAAATAAAACAGATCTAATTTTTAAAAGCAACCAAAAAGCTGATATGGAGGCCAGATGAGCAGCTTGGTACCCTTATACCCTCTACCCCACCCCAGAAGGCCAGTACTTGTCCTGCAATAAATTCTCTCCAGTATATACATCTGAGGAACAGAACAATTACTGGCAGCTTCCTACTCAGGGAGGATGGTTCCTTCAACAGGGAAAATTTATTCTTCCTTCCTCTCAAGCTCAAAATGTCCTCTTTCCTGCATAATAGCCTTCACTTACTTCAAACCACTTCACAGTCTTCTTTGTCTGCTTCTTTCTCACCCATGACTATTTTCCCTTTCAAAACAGATAACACAGTCTTGCATAATCTGTACCCAGGTCTCACCCCAGAGGGCCATAAAAACATTCCCTTTTCCCTCACATCAGGCCTGGAGCCAAACCTCTGGATAAGACTGGCAGATTGACTTCACCACATACCTCTTGTATGAAAATACAAATTTTCCTCATCTCCTTTCTCCCTCCCCATTTTCCTTTTTCTTACGGGCATCCTGTGCAGCCCCTCATCCCTCAGAAAGCAGTCAAAGAGATAGCACACCCATCATCCCACCTCCTTATAACAGATTTAAAAGACTGGGATGATAGATTCAAATGTAGGAACCCCTTCCAAATAGAGTAGACCTGGCTAAATGGATAACCCTCCATCCTCCTGATGGGTGTCGTACCTTGGAAAGGTGGATGGGCTAATCCCCTCCCTTTCCCCACAGATGTCCCACTTATGAAAGATGAATGGGCCAATCCCCCAACCCTTCTAACCTTTAAAACCCCCATCCACCATTACCCACATACTGACTTCTTTTTCAAATTCAGCTCTCCCTCACTGAGGTGAAATAAAGACCACTGTTACCCACACAGAACATGGATTCCATTTTCCTTTCATTTTACATCTCAGAATAATTTTTATTTTCAGTCTTTGACTTCTTACTCTGTACAACCACGTTTTGAGTCCTCAGAGTATTGTATTTTCCATCAGTGTTTGATGTGTGTAGTTCCAACACATGTTGTTCAGGGATCAGTGGTATAGTTACCGTCTTTGCCTGGCCAGAGTCCATTTCTCCTCCTCTGGTCATGGAACTGGGGCTCTTTTTATCCAGGCTTTCAGTCCTAGTGTTTTAGGTGTGGCTATCTGTGATGCCAGAGGTTGAACACACAAGCTTGGTCCATCAGAGGGCTACATATTCATAACCATAGGGCTTGGTTTAGATGCATGCACATGACCCAGCCAATGAGCATAATCTCATACTACTTTAGCTTCAGCAATTATTTTAATATAGGCAAATTGGTTTAATTGAAGTGAATTCAGGAGTTACTGGGAGGAAGAGTTATTTTTTCTGTTGGGCTTGAACGTTGGAAGATGGTGGTTGGGAGCTGCTGGCAGCCTTCTTGGCACTATGTGGAGCCTGAGAGTGAGACCAATGTGGAGAAACACATCATGGCTGGGTGGTGGTAGTTTTTCTGAGACTTAAATTATGCTTTGCATAAAGCCAGAGGAAAAAATTGTAATTTTTAAAAAATATGAGTTGTTTTTTGGTTTCATTTTCATGTTTGCTTAAGCAGTCTGAGTTATATTTTTCTGCTTTTGCAGTGCTAAACATCTCCACTAGTCTAAACAATAAGAGATTTCTCTGCTGTTCTGTGGTTTGAAAGTCCCTTCTAAAACTCATGCAGAAATTTAATTACCATGGGGATAGTATTGAGATGGTACTTTTAAGAGGTAATTAGGTCATGAGGGTTTCACCCTTATGAGTGGCTTAATGCTGTTAGGAATAGGTTGGTTATTTTGGGAGTTTTGTTCCTTTCTCTCTGTGTCTCGCATGATTTCTCCCTCTCTTGCTCTGCCCTGTGATATCTTCCACCTTGTTATGATGCAGCAGAAAAACTCTCACCAAATGTGGTCCCTTGGACATGGACTTCTCTGTCTTCACAGCCAAATAAATCATCTCTTTTCTTCATAAAATGCCCAGTCTGTGGTACTATGTTATAGCAGCAAAAAATAGACTTGTTAGGTTTCCATGCTGCCATTTGCTTAAATGGGGCACTGATAATGCTAGCTGACCATTGTCAGCACTTAAAATGTTCTGTTT
>CAUYRH010038633.1:0-10454 GCA_963574655.1 Perodicticus potto | reverse complement strand
AGGTTCAAACCTGGCCTCGGCCGAACTGCAAAACAGAAAACTAGCGGACGCCTGTGTTCCCAGCTACTTGGGAGGCTGAGGCAAGAGAATCGCCTAAGCCCAGGAGTTGGAGGTTGCTGTGAGCTGTGACGCCACAGCACTCTACCGAGGGCAATAAAGTGAGACTCTTGTCTCTACAAAAAAAAAAAAAAAATTTCTTTGTGTATTTTCTTTCTTTCTTCCTTTTTTTTTTGGTTAGAGTCTCACTTTGTTGCCCTTGGTAGAGTGCCGTGGCATCAAAGCTCACAGCAACCTCAAACTCTTCGGCTCAAATGATTCTCTTGCCTCAGCCTCCCAAGTAGCTGAGACTATAGGCACCCGCCATTATGCCTGGCTATTTTTAGAGACGGAGTCTCACTCTGGCTCAAGCTAGAATATGAGTATTTTCTAAAAAGAAGCCTATTGCTTTAGTCACATTCTGAAGGGAGTCCAGTGGCATATACTTGGAGACCACCAAAACAGATGAGATTACCCTCTACCATTCTCAGGTCTAAGTGCTTCTGTCTCCAGGTGAACTGGGCTTAACAGAGGCTTCGTGGAGTGAGAAAAATAGCATGAGTGGAGGTGCAGAAGGTCAAGTGATGCTCTGCAGAACTTTAGTACGTCAGAGGTCAGCAAGGACAGCTGTAATCATTGCATTTGGTAATAGGAACCTTTGTGTTAGGATGTAGAAATGGCACATCCATCAGATTCTAGAATGGGAATACCTCTAGCAGATATACCTTGAGATGCTAGAATTGGCACTGAACAAAGACAAAAGTTGTCAATACTGGTGGAATATGCATTTCAATGGGGGAAGTAATTTTTCTGCTGATTCCAGCTAATATAGTAATGATGAAAGAAATGTGGCATATATGGAAAATGAATAGGTAATATTATCATTATTTATAAATATGCTTTCCTAAAAATTCTAAGAGAACAAACTGAAAAACTAATAGAAATAGTGGAAAAATGTAGTGAAGTACCTTGATAAAAGACTTACATGTGAAAATGAGTAACTTTTCAGTGTAAGCAGGGTTATCCACTCAGAGAACAATAAACATTCATATTACAGTCATAATATGAAATGCCTTGAACAAACTTAACCAGAAACATTAAAATTGATAAGAAAAAATATTTGACAACTAAGGATGAGAAAGAATGTGGAGTGTTTTCTAGATTCTAAAATGTAGTATTTTTCCATTTATTCTTCCTGCAAAACCATTAGGTTGATGATGTACATTACAGTTTTACAATTGTGTATTGTCTAATGAAAATTAGATGAAATCCCTCCAAATGTTGGTAGAGGAAGAGGTATTCAGATCAGCAGAACATAGCAGAAGCCAGAAATGGCCTGTGCATGTGCTGTGGCCCCACAAGTGAGGAAGAGGTTTCTTAAGAGAGGCTTCCCAGGCCCCTGACTTTCTCCACTCCTTGATGACCTACTGTCTCTGCACTGCTGCTCATCCATGTGTCATCTCAGCACCTGCTAGCATGTGTCACCGGGCAGAGCTGTGCTGGTTCATGTCACATTACCACCAGACCACTTACCAGGTGTCCTGTGGCCCATACCAGGCTGCTCGTTTGTCCAGGGCTTGGAGATGATACTGCCTGGTTCAGAGCATTGTGCCTCACAAGAAGTCCGTTTAGAACCACAGATCCTGGCCATGTTCCTCAAACTCTGTAAATGATGTATGTGGACCTGTGTTAAGACATACATGTAGTAGAAACATAGAAAAAGCTTTAATCAAAAGTTCATTTTAAAATTCAGAGTAATAGGCCAAGTGCAGTGGCTCATGCCTATAATCCCAGAATTTTGGAAGGCTGAGGCAGGAGGATCACTTAAGGCCAGGAGTTTGATGCCAACATGAACAACATGGCAATATCCATCTCTATAAAAACTAAAAAATAAAATTCAGAGAAATAAACTGTCATAGTCTGAATTTCCTTGTTTTTCTATTTAATTTAGATAAATAGTTTACATAAAATGAAATGCAGAAAAACACTTAGGTCTAAAAGTTAAGCAGTTCTTGGTATGGTTTCTGTAGATTAAAAGTTTAAATGATATTTGTGTCACAGTCAATGCAAAACCATGCTGCAGTATTCCGTGTGGGAAGTGTGTTGCAAGAAGGCTGTGAGAAAATCAGCCAGCTCTATGGAGATCTGAAGCACCTGAAGACGTTTGACAGGGGTGAGCAGTTAGCATGTGGCTGAGGTGCTGCCTTCTGCCGGGTGGGCTGTCTGTTCTGTCAGGCATTATCTGGGGGTTGGGGGGGCCCTTGCCCAGGCTGAATGGCTACAGGGTTGTGTGTGTTAGCAAGCCCACAGAGCCCTATGACTGGATCCTACCCTCCCATGGGCCCTTGTGTTGCCGCCAGGAATGGTCTGGAACACAGATCTTGTGGAGACCCTGGAGCTACAGAACCTGATGCTGTGTGCACTGCAAACCATCTATGGAGCAGAGGCACGGAAGGAGTCACGGGGCGCTCACGCCAGGGAAGATTATAAGGTTTGCCCCTCACTGAGCCCCATGTGAACCTGCAGTTTCTCCCATCTGGTGTTGCTCACCCCACCCCTGCATTTTCTCTACCTTTCGTTTGATTTTCCCAAAAGAAAGTTGAGAAAAATGCTTGTTTTTCCTGCCTTTTTTCCCCTAATAATTCTCATTCCTTTGTTCACTGTCTTCAGTATGAGTGTGGCCTTTTTCTTTGCTTGAATCAGCACCCAGTGCTGCCAACAGCAGCATCTCAGCAATACCTGCCTTGCCTTTGTCGGTGGCTGGGATCAGAAGGCAACCAGAGTATCATAGCTGGGAAATCTGCTTTCCTGAACTGAAATGATGGGAGGTCATCATTTCAGACCTGCCCCATGTGTGGAAATGGTATTACAGATCCTGATCTTTGGTCACTTATTTTTCAGATGAACTGATTTTTGTGGGGAGCATCTGTGTCAATTTGTGCCAGAAAAGAGTATTTAGCATGTGATAGCAAAAAAACATGGAAGGGAAAGCTTGAGGGGCAGGTGCAAGTTCAGGCGAAACTATGTTAGCAAAAGGGTAAAGACTTTGCAGAGGCAGACACGCAGGTTTGGGCTCAAGATGGCATGTAGTTGCTGGCAACAGCCTTTCTAGTCAGCTGACTATAAGTGAATGAGAAGACTAGTTAACCAGGAGAAATCAGATTTTTATTTACTGTGAAATTTTATTGATCTGTCCTGCACTGGGGCTTTGTATTGGGTGGGACTCAGTGTGAAGGAAGAGATTGGTGAGCTGTCTGTAGTTTGTGCACAAGGACCGGCAGCTTCTCCACAGTTGGCTATTCATGGGGTTGAGATGAACGAGTCTTCATTTCATTCAGCTGCGGGACCTAGGCAAGCTTGTCCTGTAATCAGATATTTAGAAATTAGGGATGGTTGCAGCCTCACTTGCCCCAGGTTAGGGCCTTCTCTCTGTTCATCCCACCTCACTCAGCACAAACAGCCAAGTGTTTGAGTCTTTGGGGGTATTTTAAAGAGGCTCTTACATCCATTGCTGTGTGCACAATTTTCCTTAATATTGTTCAGCTTCTCTTTAAGAATTTTTGGGAATTTTAATATAATTGCTAAAACATTTAAATAAAAGCAAACTGAAAGAAAAGGGTTGAGGTAGTCTCCCAGAGTACAGAGTAAAAGAACAAAGTATTCAACAAACTTTGAGATACATAAAGGATTTTATCTAATAGAAAATACAGAACTGGATTACTCAGGACCCACATTGCTGGCTTCAGACTTCTGACCAGCTTTGTGGCCTTGGTAGGTTCTGAACTTGTCAATGGTGGCAGCCTCATGGGCTGAAGTGTACATGAACATGGAAGGGGTCCTGGGATATGGGAGGCTGGTCTTATGTGTGTAGTTTCAATGCTGGACATGTTTGCTGATTACATTGCTGTTGGAGTAAGAAGTGTATTGGCATTTTTGGCCCAGGTGCGGATTGATGAGTATGATTATTCCAAGCCCATCCAGGGACAGCAGCAGAAGCCCTTTAGGGAGCACTGGAGGAAGCACACCCTTTCTTATGTTGATGTGAACACTGGGAAGGTACAGTGCTGGCAGGGGGTTGGGGGATGCCTTGTTCATCATGTGCAATGCCCCTCCTTCCCTGGCATGGGCCAGATGGAGGTTGCTGGGCAGGGACCACACTTATTCCATCAAGACCTGGTGGCAAGAGAGAAGGAAAGCCAGCAGGAAGCCACAGGCCTCCACAGGGTGTTGGATGCAGCTACTACCAGAGATGTGCCTGGAGGTGTCTGTAGGGGAGCCTAGTAGATGAGGAGCCTGTGAGCACAGCAGGAGCACAGACACTAAAGAAGGGCTGGAGTGGGCTGTACACTAGGGGGTGGCCTGTTGAGGTTGCAGTAAAGGGTTCTGTTGAAGCATAATTCACCTGCTGGGCATTGAGATTCAGAAATAATGAAGATACAGAGTTTCTACTCTTAAGCTTTTCATAACTTATAAGAGATAATCTTGTAATAATTTACCTTTGTCTACACAAGTTTAGATGAACTCTGCCATCACTTACGTAGTATACCTCATATGTCTTTAATTCAGAATTTATCATGAAGTCATTTTTTGAATACCCTTCCTTAGCATTACCTATTTTTAATAGCATTGTTGGAGGGTTTTGTGATTATAAAGGAAATGCTTATTTTACAAAGTAATAAAACAAAAGCCCATCAATCTGGAATAACCCATTACCATTTTGAAATATTTATAGTTTTGAGTGTAGGTGTACATACTTTTCCTGTATGTGTACAAATTTATGTATATAGGTTGAGTATCCCTTCTTTGAAATTCTTGGGATAAAAAGTGTTTCAGGTTTGGAATATTTTTCAATTTGGGAATATTTGCATTATACTTAACCAATGGAAACCTGGTAAGGGCTCCAGTGAGCCTTTCCTCAAGTGTCAGGTTGCTGCTGAAAATGTTTCAGATTTTGGAGCACTTGGGAATTTTGGATTAGGGATATTAAACCTGAATAATTTTAAGTAGAAAAACACTTTTTAACATAAAGTGTGATAGTATATATGAGGTTTCACCTCCTGTTCATGATGTGAGCATTTTTGTAAAGCATTAAGAATCTTACACTGTATTATTTTAATTGCTCTGCTCTTCTACTATACAGAGTTGTCAACATTTACATAGTTCCCTGTTGTGCATGTAGATCATTTTCAACTTTGTTACTGAAAAATACTCCAGTGAATACCTTGAAGTTCCCATACCTGTAAATATTTTTTCAAAAGCAAATAACACAGGAGATGGCAATTTGTGGATTACTTACCACCAATTCTTTTTTTTTAAAGGTCACGCTGGAATATAGACCCGTAATTGACAAAACTTTGAATGAAGCTGATTGTGCCACTGTTCCACCGGCCATTCGTTCCTATTGATGAGAGAAAATTCAGTGATTATGGAATCTGCTTTTGTAATTATGTATAATAGGTTATTATGTCATAGCTACCTTTATAAAATGCTGCACTTGAGAGAATAATGAGTACATTTGAAAAGCAGTTGTCAACCCATCACCCAAAGAATGCTGAAGTTAGCTTTTATCCCTTGCTTTTTTTTTTTGAGACAGAATCTCACTCTGCCGCCCAGGCTAGAGTGTCATGGTGTCAGCCTAGCTCACAGCAACCTCCAGCTCCTGGAATCAAGTGACTGTCCTGCCTCAACCTCTCAAGTATCTGGGACCATGGGAACATACCACCACACTGGCTAATTTTTTCTATGTTTTTGGTAAAGACGGGGATCTCCATCTTGCTCAGGCTGGTCTCCAGCTCAAGCAGTTCTCCTGCTTCAGCTTCCCAAAGTGCTGGGATTACAGGCATGAACCACCACACCTGGCACCTTGCTTCCTTCTTGTGAAATGATAAGACTGGGCACGATTCTTAAATGAAGCATAAATGAACAAACTTTCTTTTATTTCCAAATCCATTTAAAATTCTGTACTGTTTTACTTTAGGCATATTTGTTGACCTGAAATATCAAGTGTGATTATCTTTGTATTCTGTTTCATTAAAATCCAGATATTTTGTTGTAGTTTATTTCTATGTAAAAATTAATTTTGGTTCGTGACAGCAAATGAAGAAAACTAATGTTTCCTCCTTGTTCCTGGCTGATGGCTACTGTTCTCAATTATTTAAATAACTAAATACTAAATGAGGTGCCGTGGAAGTAAAATGGGTTTCTTTATTTTTTAAGCAGTTCTTTTCATAATACAATGAATTTATTCTTTCCAAAGTTATTACAAAAAGATAACCATACTATAAATTTGTTTCTTAAAATTTCTTTTCGGTAAGAAAAAAAAAATTTTTTTTTTTTTTTTTGAGACAGAATCTATGTCACCCTGGGTATAGTGCTGTGGCCTCACAGCTCACAGCAACCTCAAACTCTTAGGTTTAAGCAATTCTCTTATTTCAGCCTCCCTAGTAGCCACAGCGCCTTGCTATTTCTTTTGAAGGGTGGGGGGGTTGTAGTTGTCATTGTTGTTTGGCAGGCTGGGGCTGGATTCCCGGCAGCCCTGGTGTATGTGGCTGGCACCCTAACTGCTGAGCTACAGGTGCCAAGCCAAGAAAAATTTTTCATAAAGCACCCTCGCATTAACTTTGCATTTGACCTGGGAGAGGACCATACAGAGGCCAGACTTTATGCATTCCTCTCACCTACAGTGCCCAGCAGTGGTTGTGTTCTTCAAGTGGTGAATTCCTTATTTGTTCCTTGTTTTAGGCACTGGGAGAATGTTGGGATGTGATGGAAATTAAAAGTGAGTAGTGGGAGGGGCCCTTGACAATCAGGCAGAAAATTCTGAATGTGATTAAAGACAGAGCCAGTGTCAATTTAGGTTCTTGACCAGGAGAAGTGACACAATAAAAGCAGGTTAGTGGAAATCTACCTAGCCACTAAAAATGACCTAGGAGTTTTAAGTCCATTACATACGCATATTACATTTAGGATGCCCCCCCCGGCTTTTTTTTTTTTTTTGAATAATTTAATGTCTTTGTTGGCAGTTGAGTGGCTGGTATATCATGTACAGGTTACCAGCCACTCAACTGCCAACAAAGACATTAAATTATTCATATAATTAACATATAACAGAATGCTCCTCTGCAGTAACAAGGAATGAGTTCTTGGTACATGGGGCATCTTGAATGAATCTCATAATCATTCTGCTAAGTAAGAGAAGCTAAATAAAAAGGATGTGCCTGTGCGATTCCATTTATGTAAAGTCTGGAGAACACAGACTAATGTATTGTTTCCTTGTAAACTTAGAGGGATGGAGAAATTACAGAGGGGTGAAGGAAACTTGTAGGTAGAATATGTTTATTCTGCTAATTACACCTTAAGAAGGGTATAGTTTTTGGTTAAAAATGCTAACCAAAAAAGGGATTCTAAGATAAAGTTGTCATTTCTATGAGTGGTTAACATCTGAAAGTTTACCATCGGGCTTTATTTAGGAAGCTGTTAGATACAGAGACTCCCATGTGTGGGAACACAGAATGTTACTCCTCCACAGAAGAGGATTTGGCACCATCTAACAAAACTACATGTGCAACTACCATTTGGGCCAGTGGTTCTAGGAATCTACAAATTATTCATTGTGTAATTTGCAGTATTGGAAACTACAAACATCTGTTACTTGAGGATGAGGCACCTTTGTTCATGCAGTTAGGGGAAGCTTGAGGAAGACCTATGATCGTCAGTTGCAGACAGCAGTGATCAAAGGCAAAGGCAGAAATGCTTCCTTTACTCCTAAAACTCTAGAAAGAAAAAACACTAAAGTGGTTGCCATGGAGAACAGGGGACAGCAGTGGCAGTGAGCCTCTAAGTACACTCTGAAGTAATACTCTAGATTCTGAATTCATGTTTGTATTCTTGGGGGTTTTTTGAGACAGGGTCTCCTTCCATAGCCCAGGCTAGAATACAGTAGTCTAATCACAGCTCACCTCAGCCTCACACTTCTGGGCTCAAGTGATCCTCCTGCCTCTGCACCCCAAAGTGCTTGGATTACAGGTGTGAACCACCACAGCTGCATCATGTAAATGTTTTACACATTGCATAACTGAAATTTTTAAAACAGTCCCTAAAATTGAAAACTATAATCTGAAATAAATGAAGCTAATTGCCTTGGATTGAATTCTGTGGGCTCTTGTAGGAGCTGATCCTTTTCTTCACTGGGTGCACATTTCACGAGTTCAAGAGCTGTCAATTACAGGCCCTCTCAGCCTGTTCCAAGGCACACTGTTACCACCAAAGAAGCCCCCTAGGCTGTCTCAGATGCTTCCTGCATTAAAAACCAATGATATGTTAAAAAATAAGAATTCAGGCTCTGCACCTGTGGCTCAACGGGCTAAGGCGCCAGCCACGTACACCTGAGTTGGCAGGTTCAAATCCAGCCCAGGCCCGCCAAAACAACAATGATGGCTGCAACCAAAAAATGGCCAGGCGTTGTGGCGGGTGCCTGTAGTCCCAGCTACTTGGGAGGCTGAGACAGAAGACTTGCTTGAGCCCAGGAGTTGGAGGTTGCTGTGAGCTGTGATGCCACAGCACTCTATCCAAGGTGACAGCTTGAGGCTCTGTCTCAAAAAAAAAAAAAAAAAAAATTCATAATTTTTAGAAAGGCAAAGCCAACCAAACAAAAACATAATTGATTACTTTCAGAAGTAACTAGGGCGTTAACTCCACACAAAATGTACAATTAAAATAAGTATCTTGCCTTTTCCCTGCTATTTAGGCTAACCTAGTTGATTAGGAAAAGGTATTCACAGAAGACTTAATCAAAATAAATTAGTAAGGAATGGCAATTTAAAAATTACCATTTTGTAACCCCTAATGTGGTGGTTCTTTGGCTGGAGCATGCACTAAAATCACCTAAAGGGACCCTACACCAGTTCAGAAGGTCCTGGTTGGGCCTGAGGGTATGCACTTCTAACATATCTAGCGGTCCACTTTGAAAATCATGGAAGACATGAAATAAAATGACATGGTCCAACAAACATTATGGAAAAAGGACAGGTGGGAGAGTACTGACAACCTCAGACAGCTTCATCCCAACCAGTACTTTTATGAGAAAATAAATGCCAAAGTATTTGTAAACTTAAGTGGAAGTGTTAGGAGGCTCATATCTCTGGCTGAAAAGGAATTCATGACTCACATACTAGGTTTTACAAGTTTATTTTGCAAGAGATGAAAGGAAGAAATGCCGGCCCCCAATGAAGGGCTTGGACTTTTACTGCAGAAAAAGGATTAGAGTAGTTGCAAAATGCTAATAGGTGATTTTTTTTTTCTTTGTTATCCTGGCTTACTGGACTTCTCAGAATGTGGTCTGGCAGATGTAGAGAGGGCCTATATGCTCTTTTCTGTCTGCTCAGTACTATCCCAGATCTGTAAAACAAGCTCTTAAAGTCTAGCCCAGGGGTCCTCAAACTTTTTAAACGGGGGGCCAGTTCAGTGTCCCTCAGACTGTTGGCGGGCCAGACTATAGTTTAAAAAAAAAAAAAACTATGAACAAATTTCTATGCACACTCCACATATCTTATTTTGAAATAAAAAAATAAAACAGGAACAAATACAATATTTAAAATGAAGAACAAATAAAGTTAAATGAACAAACTTACCAGTATTTCAGTGGGAACTATGGGCCGGCCTGCTTTTGGCTAATGAGATGGTCAATGTCCGGTTCCATATTTTTCACTGCTAGTGGTAACAAGTGATGCAAGTGTGCATCAGTTAGTCTACATTTGGTTGGAGATTTCAGATATTTCATTCTGGAAAAAGTCTGTTCACAGACATAAGTACTACCAAAAATGGTTGCCATTTTTAGTGCATGGTTCCTGAGATTAGAATATGTCTCAGAGGGGAGAGATGCATAGAAATTAGGAAGGCTGCTTGACTTGAATGTGTCTTTCAGAGAGTCATAATTGTGCAGGTCAGCAAGTTCCATTTAGTAAATTGTATCCACATTTTCTTTCTTTTTTTTTTTATTTCAAGATACTTTATTCTTAAAACAGGTCACAACACTAAGCTTTTGGCCCATTCTGCCACTGCACAAGCTACAAATGCTTGCTGAGCAGCAGAGGGGTGCTCTTTCATAGCATGTCTGAAAAGTGAATAAAAATACATATAAAATAAATATTCAAATAGTTTCCATAGGAACACAGATAAGTGTTACCCCATCTCCTAAGCTTACATATTGTTGCAGCTATGCCAACCCTACTCTAACAAAGACAGTTCAAAACTAGCAATAATTAAGTTAAATGGTCCCCTCAAATCCCTTAATTCAAGCTAAACTTGGAGTTAACAGCTACAGAATGATATCTACACATTAATACTAGCTGAAGCACAAGTTGCTGGGTGACGTTTCATTCCACTTTCCCAAGCACAAGACACAGGCAGAGTGCCAACAT
>CAUYRH010038629.1:0-13807 GCA_963574655.1 Perodicticus potto | reverse complement strand
AAGCTGATTTTCAGTAAAACCAACAATCACATCTGTTATCCTAGCTTTCAAGTCTTCCAAAGATTGAGGTTTGGTTGAATAAACATTAGCTTTCACATGTCCCCATAAGAAGAAACCCAATGGAGTTAAATCTGGTGAATGTGGAGGCCAGGAAAATAGTCCACCTTTTCCAATCCATCTGTTAGGGAATTTCTCATGTAGAAACTGTCTAATACACAAAGCATCGCAACAAGCACCATCATCTTGTTGAAACACTATTGTCTATCAGTCCTCATTCTTCAAGCTGAAGAATAAATAATTTTGCAGCATTTCTAAATAGCTAACACCATTAACATCCCCTTCAAAAAAAGGGCCCTATGACTCAACTGTTGCCCAAAGTACACTACACATTAACTTTGGGAGAATTGCTTTCATGTTCTACAGACTCATGTGGATTTTCAGTTCGCCAAATATAACAATTATGCTTATTGACTTTGCCACTAATGTGGAATGTTGCTTCAATGGAGAACATTAAATTACTCAAAAATGCATCATTATTGCTAAGTTTTTCATTGAACTGGACAGAAAGTCGGGCATGATAATCCTCTTCTAATATTTGATGCACTTGAATTTTGTTATGCTTTCATGTGAAGTCTTATCTGCAGAATCTTCTGTATAGTAGACGTTGGAAGCCTCAGATCTAGGGATACTTGTCTTAATAACTTTCTTCGACTTGCCTGAAAGGTGTCTTCTACATAGATGCTACAGTTCCTTCACTAACATGTGGCCTACCAGACTGTGGCTTATCATTGACAGAGCCTGTTTCTTTAAATTTTTCCATCCACTTTGATATGAAATTCCTGTGTGGTGCTTCTTTCCTGTAATGGGTTCTAAACCTTCTCTGGAAAGCAGCAGCAGATTTTAGTTCAACCAACCAAAGAACACAATTTTCTTTCTCTTCTAGTGAAGCCATAGGTCGGTGAGTCTCAGGGAGTTACTGGAATCATTAGCAAATTCCTAAGAGCTACTGGAATCATAGTTTACTCTCAGGAATTTCTGGAATCATTAGCAAATTCTAAGCCCAGGAGCTGGAGATTGCTGTGAACTGTGTGATGCCATGATACTGTACCGAGGGTGATAAAGTAAGACTGTCTCCTAGGAGTTACTGGAATCATAGTTTATTC
Organism: Perodicticus potto; assembly: GCA_963574655.1. NCBI lineage: Eukaryota > Metazoa > Chordata > Mammalia > Primates > Lorisidae > Perodicticus > Perodicticus potto. Next base: position 12,644 of record CAUYRH010038629.1, on the reverse strand, counting down.
AGATCATAAAAGCAACAACTGCGAATCACTTTCCGAAAGTAGACCATTAATTCTTAATGGATGCTTGTTGTCAATCATTCATTTGGTGTGAAATAATGTAGAAAAATAATTGCAGCCCTTATCTGGTTGTGAGGAGTAGTATTTTAAATGACGTCTGAATTTGAAATCAATATGCTATTGATGCTTTATAATGTAATGCTTTGTGGAGGTGCTAAAGTAGAGAGTTATATGTATAACCCATTCAGAATAACAAGGAACTGAAGTTACTTTGTTTTACTAAGGTGGTCAAATCTATCCAGAAACATTTCGATCTTTAAAAAAAAATTATGTTTTTCCAATTACAAATTTTAAATGGTCGAGGCAGCATGGGAGATACTTTTAAAGGAAGTGAGGCTGTTCTGTTTGGCCTCCCAAAGACAACACCATCTTTTAAGCCAATCAGTGCTGATTTTATGCAACCTCGTTCTTGGCAGAAAGCCCTGAGCCCATGAACACTTTGGTGTTAGACACAGGGCTCTGGGGGAGGCTGGATTTGTCAGAGCCCTTATAGGGCCAACATTAGCTAGGGCTATTTTTCATTTCTGCAGCAGTTTTTACCTAAGAAACCTGGAAATGATAAGGATTTCAAAGAAAGTGCTGAAAAAAGCAAGTGTTGGTTGTCACGTTCTTAGAGAAAGGATACTAAAAATTTAGGGGTTATCTCTTTCATTCCTGATTAGTATTTTATGTTTCATTTATATGTTCACTACTTAATAAGGATCTTCTGTGGTTAAAGGATGGATTTCATAACACTTTCCTTATTAATACTGCACAGACTCTATGCCTATGTAAATAAACAAATCTAAAAGAAAACAAGAAGAAAACAAACAAAAAATGAACGGAGCTTTTGTAAAATTTCAATAGAAGTTCATAATCACAGGATTTGCCATAAACCTAAATCCATTTCTAATATTGAAGCTCATGTTCAATTTGTCTGACATTTATTCATGCACATTATGCTTTTATTTACCTCACATATATTTCATTATATTTCCAATTCTGTAAGTGATACAAAGATTCAAGTTTTTTATATATGTACCTTCGTTTCCTTACCTTTAAAATAAAAATAACAGTCTTTCATATACGTTGGAAGAGTTGTGGGAGTCAAACATCTATTTGATAACATTATTTTGTTAAAAACTAATTCATTATACTCTGTATGTAGTCTACCTACTTAGAAATCATGTTAAAACAAAGAACAATGATTCTAGTGCATCACTATATAAATGGTAATCAGAATCATTTTTTTTCCTGAAAACTTTATTGTTGGGGATTCATTGAGGGTACAAGATGTGTCACATGCTGAGACTCCACCCCCCCTCTCCTTCCCACTCTCTGCTCTTCCTTTCCCCCACCTCCTTCCCTCTTCTCTCTCTCTGCTCTCCCCACGTAATAATTTTTAATTACACAAATGCTTCACTTCACCTGTTTAATGATACCCAATGTTAGTAAACAAGCAAGATTCAGTTGTCACGTCTTCTCCCTAGTTTTCTAGTTTATTAAGGTTGATGTTCAGAATTCCTTCTTGATTCCATAAAGCAGTGCTATTTTTAATGTTTTTAGTTCATTCCCCTAAATTTATAATCCTCATTATATTGTAATAGAACTTGGGGAATTAAAAAAAAAACTATATAAGCAGAAGTCTTAACTCTAAGTCTGTTGCTTATTATCATTCATGTTTAATATTCTCCTCTGTCATATAGTATACCAACAAAATCAAAACCATTGCATTTGAAAGAGAAGAAGTGTAAGAAGAAATGTAAGAAGTATTAGAGTTTACCCACCTCATTAAAGAGGTGGCAATTGAAGCCAACAGGGGTTAAATGACTTTTATATAGTTACCTTCTTAGGAATGGCAGTTATGTTTAGAATGCTTAGTTCTTAAGTCTAGACCCATTTTTTTGCTTCCATTTTTTTTTCCTCAAGAATTTTATAGTTTTCACATGCAAAGGAAAGTTTAAAAGACCTTCCAAGAATATCTAAATATCACCATATCACTTTAGGAAAATTATAGACTTTCAACTTATAGGCTTCTGATTAACAAAGATAGCGATAAATAATTAACCTCTTGTTAACCTTGGAATAAGGAGAAAGAAATCATAAGATGCTGTCCTTACTCATGAAAAGTTAGAGGGAGGACAGGCATTAATAAATAATGGCAATTGTGGGAGGGAAGTACTATGCAATAAAGACGACTGCAAAGTATTTTAGGAGAAATGAAATCAATACATAAAGCAATAATGGAAAACGTAAGAACTAGCCTGTAAACTTTTAAGTGAATGAATTTGGGTTTAGTTAATTTCTTAATATGAGTCATATTGCAAAAGCATCATGGAGAAGGGATCCAATGCAGAGGCTTGTACATTTTTAAATTCTGACTCATGATGATAAATGCAAATTATGTTGAGATTCAGACACATATGTATGTATAGTATATGTATCTGAAAGAAGTATCATGAAAAAACTATCCATAGTAAGTGTGATATATTCTGACTCATTCCATTCCATTTCAGTCTACTCCATCCCATCCCCTTCTATTCCAATATTTGGTTCTGAACAGTATTACTGATTTCATGATCTGTAGTCGGAAATATTCTGAACTAATATGTATTAAACATCTGTTATACAGGGTGGCCATAAAGTAGACAACTATTTTAAATTACACAGGAACTTTAAGGCTACCCCATATATCAGCCTTTTGGCTATAAGATTTGCTTTTTATGGGAGGTATTAATATGCCTTCTAAAAATGATGAGTATGCTAAATTATATTCTGAGGACATCCTGTGGCAGAACCAAGATCCAAAGATTACATGTCTCATGGCAAAATTTCTGCTCTAATGAGTGGCATGACGATTCAGAACAGCCTGGCTGAGTGTGGGCAAGACATGAGAAGAGAAGAGGAAGCTTGGCCTGCATTTCCTATACCCAGGCACGCTGGGCTTCCCACCTACCAATTCTATAGACTTGGTTTTTCCGTCAAAAATCTTCATTTATTTTATTATGGGGCATTTCTACTAGCTACTCCAGTGATGCCATAATTGTAACACCTTCAAGATATTTTTATAATTAACTTCAAGCTAATTGCTCCTCTCCCTACAAACTCTCCTCAAAAAAAAAAAAAAAAAAGTTCTGGCTGGTGTGCCTTTGGAATGAAGCAAATCTGAGTTCTGAGTTCGGAGCTCATACTGTAGACCTAAAACTTATTGTGTGGTCTTGTTCACATTATTCAATCTTTTTGAACATTAATCTCCTTGTGCATAAATGCACTGACCTTGTGAATTATTCTGAGAAATTTAAAATTGAGCACAAACTGGCTGACACAAGGTGAACCCTCAAAATATAGCTGCCATCCCTGAGACAGGGCTCAAGAGGGCTCTCACCCTGAACAAATCTTGGAGGCCCTCTGGGGACCCTCAGCATCCTCATTGGGAGGGTGTCCTTGAGACAGACAAGCTCCCCTTTCCTTATGTCCATTTATCCTTGGGGCACATCCATGAGCATGAGCCATAACCCTAATTTTCAGCCCTGCTGACAAAAATGCCACATGATCACAAATCCCATGGGGAGTGAAACCAGGTCAACATTTACCTTTTTATGTTAGCAGGTAGTAAGCAGAGTTCAATCATTATTTTTAGAATTAATGAAGGTATGCTTTGAATTAATCTCTGAATTCCTCAGTGCCTCAGAACAGGTCTCTTTTATTCATAACAACTAACGTTTCTTGAGGACTCACTCTGGTCCAGGTAGGTGCATCATTGTTGCGAACCAGTGTGGGGGAGGGGAGCGAACCCAGTTGGAATTGGTGGGGACTGAGAAACATACCGCACAAGAGGTAACCGTCATTCTATTCTCTGCCCCCATGAGATCAATTTCTTTTAATATTTATCTCCCAGCTATGAATGAGAACATATGAGATTTGTCTTTCTATGCTTGGCTTATTTCACCTCACATAATATTCTCCTGTTCCATCCACGTTGGTTCAAATGGCAGGATTTCATTCTTTTTTGTTGACATAAAATAGTTCATTGTGTATGAAATTGTATGTTCCACAATATCTTTACCCTTATACCCATTGATGGACACTTAGGTTGCTTCCTTGGATATGAAAAGTTCTGTAATAAACATGGCAGTGCAGATGTGTTTTCAATACACTGCTTTCCCCTCCTTTGGATATACACCCAGCAGTGGGATTGCAGCATCATACGGGCAGGCCTCTTTTCACTTTTTTGAGGACCCTCCCTACCCTTCTCCATAGCAGTTGAACTAATTTGCATTCCAACCAACAGTGTCGGAGGGTTCCCCTGTCTCCACATCCTCGCCAGCATTCATTATTGCCTTCTTGATAAAGGTCTTTTTAACTGGGGTGAGATATTATCTCACTGCAGTTTTGATTTATATTTCTCTGATAATTAATGATGGAGCACTTTTTAAATATATCTGTTGACCAATTTGTATGTGGTTTTTAAAGAAATTTCTATTCAGATCTTTACCCATTTTGTAATAAGATTTTTGGATTTTTGCCTATTTTGTAATAAGATTTTTGGATTTTTTTCCTATTGGGTTGTTGGAGGTCCTTGTGTATTCTAACTATTCATCTGTTGTCAAATGGGTAGTTTGCAAATATTTTCTCCTATTCTGTGTGTTGTTTCTTCATTTTGTTGATTGCGTCCTTTTGCTGTGCAGAAGCATTTTAGCTTGATGTGATGCCATTTGTCTAATTTTGCCTTAGTTGCTGGTGCTTTGGAGGTGTGAAAAAAAAAATACAGCACAAGAGAAGACACAGAGACCAAAGATGGGATTGGGAGGTCTGACTGAGCTGATGGCTGCACGCCAAAGCACAGAATCAGCTTTATTTTGTTGTATAAAAAAACAAAAGGGTTGTCTAAGGGGAAGTAGCATAAACAAAAGACATATTTTTGGTCTTACAGTATGATTGGGAAATGTAAATGACTTGAATAAAGACAAATCATCTCGTTAATGGTTTCTACTCAACTTTGTTAACAGATGATAAGAAGTAAGAAAGGAAATATGACAAGGATGTCTGCATAGTTCTTAAAAATTAACTAGACAAAGAAAGAGCTACTGACTTTTGGCAGAGGGAGCATGAAGAAAGGAATATGGTTGTTTGGGAAAGGAGGAGAAGCAGTTGGGGGTTCATTCCCTGAATGTTCTCCAGGCTGTGGGGGCCCTGCCACCTCACACCCACTCTCCACACATCATATCATTTATTCTTGGCTACAACCATGTTAGACATGTACCATCAGTATTTCTGTTTCCAAGATAATGAAATTAGTGGTGTTGAGTGACCTGCCTCATGTTTAATTTTTAGCCTAGGCAGTCTGGCTTTAGACGCTGCCTTTAATCACTAAACTGCACTACTTCCTTTGTGGAAAAAAATAATTTTCTATAAAAAGATCTTGTGAAAGTGATGAGTATGTATGTATGTAAACATTAGGAATCAATGTGATTATAGTCCCATTTCTTTTGCTGTGGCTTAAAAATACAGAGTAGAGCTAAGATACTAAGACAGAGGAGAAGCACAGGATTGGTAGCATGTGCTTCCGTGTTAAAGGGGGCAGTAATTTTTAATATAACCTGTTACCTTGTCCAGGGCTAAATTAAAGAAGACCAGATGAACAGAAGCAACCACCACATGGCAAGTCATTCTTCAGTGAAAGAGAGTGATTGTGTTTCATCTTATTAGGTGGAAAAATAAATTTGAAAGGGTAGATATTTAAATAGTGAAAGTGCACATAAAGGTTAGGGAGAAACTCTAAGAGAAATTCTAACAAATAGGCAAACAGAGAAATTTTTCTTATTTGAAACCCAGCAATTTTAAAATTGTTGACAGTTAACTAATTAGGTCCTTTTTTGGTGCAGCCAAAATATATTTTGAAAAATTAGCCATCAGTTCTAGCAGCCATTCACCACATGCTCACTGTAGGTTGAGTAGTTACCAAGCACCATCTGATCCTTCCTGAACTGACTTCTCATATCCACCTACCTGGGTATGTGTTATAATCCCCACTGCAAATATACAGATGCTAAGGGTTAGGAGATAAATCAACTATGAATGCTACATAGGTACATGGAGTTAAGATTTTAATGTGTAAGTTGAGCCCTATGCATCTGTCAATATTTGACCCATTTTGATTTATGAAAGAAAAAACCAAGCAAACACAATTTTGTGTAATTTCAAAATTTATTCCAAACCTTATTTCAAAGTTCGTGATGTTAACCTCCAGGTTATACTGCTTCCCACCAGAGAAAAACGAATGGAGTTTTAGAATATCTGGAAATATTCTCAAATTCATTTTAATTTCTCTGGTTCTTCCATTTTCTCTTTTCTTAATTTGCCTGAGGAATTTGCCCATGATACTGGTAAGATTATAAAAACTATAAGAAATTTAATTCTAGAAATGGTCTTTATTTTTGTGGTCTCTATGTTGGTTTTTTGCAAGATCCCTAGTGACTGAACTGTAACATATTTCCATTATTTTTTAAGACAAAAAGTGAATTTCATGCAAATATTTCTGTATGTAAATTTTTTTTTTTTTTTTTTTTTGAGGCAGCGTCTCAAGCTGTCAACCTGCGTAGACTGCAGTGGTGTCATAGCTCATAGCAACCTCCAACTCAGGCTCAAGTGATTCATTTGCCTCACTTTTTTTCCAGTTTTAATAGAGATGAGGTCTTGCTTTTGCTCAGGCTGGTCTCAAACTTGTAAGCTCAAGCAGTCCACCTGCCTTGGCTTCTCAAAGTGCTAGGATTACAGGAGTGAGCCACTGTGCCCAGTCTAATTATTGTTTTTCTTATGTTTTTCCTTATTTCCAGCTTCTGTTCTTAAGAACTTTAACTGTAAGAGGTCGTAAGGACCTTGAAAATCTGTTTATGATTCATAATTATGGTAATTTACGGAGGTGCTATGATTTGTCCATTTCAGGGCAATCAGCATTAAAAAAGTCTTTATTTCCTTGACTTTAAATTCTCTTTTAACATTGGCTCTTCTCACAGAATTTTTCTAGAAATTGCAGAGTTCTTCATTTTTTTAACCTTACAATCAACATCCCTTAAAATTCATCTATTTTAGAAATTGTTCCTAATGTGCATTATACACAATTCGTTCATAAAAATAAAATTATAAGAAGGGACAAAAGTGTTTTATAATTCTTTAAAACAGACTGATCAAACTAGGTTTTTAATCAGTTTATCTTTGCTGACAAAAACACAAGAAAAAAGGGGATAGAGTTGCAGAAAATGTAATTTTATGTTGTTGAATAAATAAATGTCTCCACTAGGTGGCAATGTTGACTCATCTACTCATGTAGTTTGAACAGAAATCTTTATCTTGATAGCAGTTAAGAGTCTGAGGTTTTTCCTATACTCTTCTTCTTTTTTTTTTTTTTTAAAATCTAATGAAAATTCCTGCTTTGGAAAGAGCTGATTTGAGCAATTCTGAACTTGAAAAATAGGTGCTTCTTGCCATTAGAAACCTTGTAAATAAGCCTGTACCAAATAGGTTAGTTCTTTTGGCATACAAACAAGAAGGTTGGTGACATATGTAACTTCCATCTGGGTTCAATGGGTTTAGAAGCAAACTGTTTTTATCTCATCTATTTCTCACTGTTTGGAGATTGTTTAAAATAGGACTTATGTCATTAAAATATTGTTTCTCCTTGTTACCTGCTTTCTTTGGTAATCACAGACTCTGGCATGGCTTAGGAATCCAAGTATTCAATGGCTTTTTAGCCTATGTTGAAGGAAACATATACCATAAGCCCTGCACATTCTTTCTGAATATACCAAGAAAGCAAGGCCTTACTTAACCACCTGAGCTATCTCTAAGGGTTATATACAAAGCAAGCAACCTAGAAGGATGGGATAATGTCTCCCTCTGGAATAGAGTTGGTTGGCTTTCGAATACTATGAAAGTGGAAACTCCCCCCATCTCAGCATAACTTTCCAGCAATGTAAGCACCTGTCATGGGTTCTTCTTGCCCTCCCCTTAGAGCTTGGGGGGCCCAGGGAATTTATGCTAACAAGTATGAATATCTGGCTATTGCTTTTTTTTTTCCTGCTAGTATCCATGAAACAGTAAATTCCAGACCTTAAACTGTTTCTGACAGTATATCCTGTTATTCTCCATCATCTTGACAGCCAAACAGATTTAGATTCAGAATGGACCAAAGAGTCATCTACTGGAGTTGAATTTTCTAATCTGATATGGGAAAGAATTTCTACAAGGCCTCTGAGTAGTAAGAAAGACTGTGCTCATTACCAGGTTTAATCATCTCAATGAGGGGAAATTTAATATGTTCAGTAGCTTTTTGAAATTTAGAACAGTTGTGTTAATTAGTTATTCTTTATGCTGAGTCTAATTCTGTTACTACATGTTTTCTCCCTATAGAACTAGTTCTGCCTTCCAACGTTACCTGGATAACTGGCCAGGCACGGTGGCTCATGTTTGTAATCCTAGCACTCTGGGAGGCTATGGTGGGTGGATCTCTCAGCTCAGAAGTTTGAGACCAGCCTGAGCAAGAGCAAGACCTCATCTCTACTAAAAATAGAAATACTTGCAGGATGTAGTGATGTTTTCCTGTAGTCCCAGCTACATAGGAGGCAGAGACGAGAGGATTGCTCAAGCCCAAGAGTTTGAGGTTGTTGTGAGTTATCATGATGCCATTTCTGTACCTAGGGTGACAGAGTCTCAAAAACAACAACAAAAACAATAAAACCAAAACAAAACCAAATAGTTACCTAGATAACTCTTCATTCTTCTCTCTTTTTCCAGGCTAAATGGGCTCTCTTAATTCATTGATCTCTCTATGCCTGGCTTCTGAGTTCTTTTTCTATTGAGATTATTTTCCATTTCTTATTTTCCAGTGTGTTAACTGTCATAGAAATATACATTTTAGCAGTGATCTGATTCTGCGTCACCCCAAGCACTTCTTCCCACCCTCTTTGTCATGACCAAACTAGCAAACCCACTGACGTGTTCTGCCTCATCTTTGAATCATGGGTGCCAAGTACAATACCTAGCCCTTGGTGAATTCACAAAAAGTTGTTAATAAATTAACGAATGATCCCCACAGATTGGATATGATCATTGCCACCATTCTGGATGTTAGGCTTCTAGTAAGGTGGCCTGATATTTTTATTTTATTAAGTTTCATTACTCTATTGAGTCATAATTGAGAAGTTGGCAGGGTAAGAAAACAAACTCACTCCCTTCCTTGGCTGTTTACTAGAAGTATGACATGGAGCAAGCAATTCCTCACTTTGCTTAAATCTCTTCACTGGTACAATGGAAAATAAAGAATATGTCATCGGATTTTTGTAAAAATTACCTGAATTAAATCATGTAAAATGCACAGGCATGAGCATGACTATAAGTACTTTGTGAGTATTGGCTATGTTGTTATAACTTTCCATGGAAGCAAACATTAACTACCGTACTTCTAAGTGTATTAGAGGCAACGTGAAAAATAGCATGCATATGTCCAGATAAAAAGGAGTCAGAGTTGGGAAAGACTTTAAAAAGGAGCAACTGTTAGAGGAAGGTTTGATATGATAAAGAGGGAAAAGAGTTCCATACCGAGAAAACTGAATGAGCGCAGGTCCACAGTAACATTCATATTATCACAATAAGGTATAGAAAGGGACACGCTTTTTGAAGAAATGACAACAATATCACCATTTACAGGTGGCACAGATATAATAAAACACCATCAGTCTTAGTTAGTAGCCATTATCTGGTCTGCCATTCAAATAGCTTTTCATATTTTATAAAACAGCTTTACCTACATTATTACCTCACCTGATTCTAAAAAATAAAAAAAATAAAAACAGGAAAAGTGCTGCCCTGTAAGGTAAAATTTACCTTTTTTTCTAATTTATGAGAAAGAATAGTGTTGAGTGTCATTGATGGAGGAATAATGATATTCTTGTTAGCTACCTAGATAAATAGTGCAGTAAAAATGTCTTCATTTACAACTATGAAATACAAGACAGTATGAAATATACCAAACTTAAATACAAAGGAGTCCAAAGATTTATGGAAAGAAATAAGAGCACTTGAATAAATATATCTTAGAAACAATTGTAATTCCTGGATGGGAGGAATAAAAGTAAATATAAAAAATGGCATTTCTTCCTAAGCAAATTTATACATTTACTGCAATGCCAATGAAAACATAAATAGTACCTGTGTTTCTGTATCTGTTTTAGTTCTATGCTATTTAAAAATACAGTAAATTTGTCCTGGAGTAAGTCAGTCAAAAGATATTTCTGGAGAACCTTTTGTGTGACAAACTGTACTGGATATTGTAAAGTAGCCAGGAACTCGTCAGTACCCTTGTCCTTAAAGAACTAATGTCAACCAGCAGTGAGGGAGGGAAAAAAAGACCTAAAAAGTAAGCAATAAATTGGATAATATCAATAGAAGATAAAATAGTCTTATATTGAGAGAATAATTGAAAGGTACTTGCTTTATCTAGGTGGCTGGTGAAAAATTTTCTCAGGAAATGTTATTCGAGTTGAGGCATAAATGATAAAAAGGGAGAAGAAATGGAATGATAGGGAAAAGGAGAGTTCTAAGAGAAAGGACAGAAAGTAAAAACACTAAAAAATAGAAATAAGCTTCAAGTGTTTAGCAAAAGAGGTAAAGTCTCCCTCTTTCTTTAAGGCTGCATAATATTCCATGGTATACATGTACCACAATTTATTAATCCATTCGTGGATGGACGGGCACTTGGGCTTCTTCGGTGACTTAGCAATTATGAATTGGGCTGTAGTAAACATTCTGGTACAGGTATCTTTGTTATAATGTGATTTTTGGTCTTCTAGGTATAGAAGGGTATATGCCAAGTAAAGAAATTATAGGATCAAATGGCAGGTCTATTTTTAGATCTCTGAATATTCTCCAAACATCATGAAGGCTATAACCCAATTATAGCACAAGAATATGGGGAAAGGGGCAACGGAGGGGATGGGAGGGAGAGGATGGGTGGAGACAGGGTGAATGGTGCATCTTAGAAGGGTACAGATGAAACTTACTAAATGCAGAATACAAATGTTTTCATGCAATAACCAAGAAAATCCCATGAAGATTATGTCGAACAGTTGGATGAAAATATTTCAGATAGTATATGAAGCCAGCACATTGTACCCCATGATTGCACTAATGTACACAGCTATGATTTAATAAAAAAAAAAGAAAGGAGAAGATGACTGACATTTTAGAAATGGAATTAGTATTATATTATGAGAGAAGAATGGCAGGTGTTGCATGTGGGTGAGTTAGGGATGTGACAAAAAGGGAAGAATCAAGAATTCTGCAGGTTTCTATTCAGTGCAATTTCAGAGATAGTGGCACCACTTCCAAGAGAAGCCTTCAAAGAAAGTGAAGCCTTCCATCCAAGGAAGCTTTGGATGGAAAAATGCAGGGTGATTTTTTTTTGAAACTGAATCTCACTTTGTCACCCTGGGTAGAGTGCTGTGACATCAGCCCAGCTTATAGCAACCACAAATTCTTGGGGTTAAGCAGTCCTCTTACCTCAGCCTCCCAAGTAGCTGGGTCTGCAGGCACATGCCATCATGCCTGGCTAGTTTTTCTATTTTTAGTAAAGATGGGATCTTGCTCTTGCTCAGGGTGGTCATGAACTCCTGAGCTCAACCAAGCACCTACCTTGGCCTCCCAGAGTGCTGGGATTACAGGTGTGAGGCACCATGCCCAGCCCAGGGTGACATTTTCGTTATGTTGCATTCAAAGTGCTCAATACCCAATCAAGGTAGAAATGGAATATTGGCACACAAATGCCAGCATGGAGCTCAAAACAGACTTCTTCTCAAAACAGAGACATAAATTTCACAGTTATCAGAGCAAAAATGGTATTGTAAATAATAGAAACAGATGAATTTTCCCAGGAAAAAGTAAAGGAAGAAGAAGAAAGAGTTTGGGAGCAAGCTTTGGATCACTTGGTTTTATACTCGTTCAAGAGGAAAAACCAATAAAGGAGATCAAGAAGATAGAACTTCTCTTCTCAAGAAGAGAAGTGACAACCAATTCATTTGAGGTATGCAAGGCACCTACTGAATATTCAACCTGGTCAAATGTTGCCCAGTGTTGAGAATTAATGTACAATGAGGATAAAAAGAACCATAGACTCCAAAACACATTAAGAACAGAGTTACTCACCACTGAGATTGTAAACTAAGTTTAGGATGAAATATAATTATAAGTATATTAAGTTTCATAATAAGTATTTGTTTTGGATTTTAATTTGTTTTCAATATTGATTCCTAAGAATATTGTAATCATTAACTTTTTAAACAAAGCTTTGTTTATATTTGATGAATGAGAGCTCATATTTATCATGTCTCATCTCTAATTTGCCTTGGATTTAAAATGTGTTGTTATTGGATTATAAAGAATAAATGACCCAGGCTCAGTGCCTGTGGCTCAACGGGCTAAGGCGCCAGCCACATACACCTGAGCTGGCAGGTTCAAATCCAGCCCGGGCCCGCCAAACAACAATGATGGCTGCAACCAAAAAATGGCCAGGTGTTGTGGTGGGTGCCTGTAGTCCCAGCTACTTGGGAGGCAGA
>CAUYRH010038627.1:0-11146 GCA_963574655.1 Perodicticus potto | reverse complement strand
GGACAGAGGCCAGGTGGCTTGCCCAGCCAGTGGTATTGCTGGGGGCAGTCTTCTCTGGAGTGGCCAGTCTGACCACATTGGAAGCACTTGTTTTTCGCTCCTCTGGTTTCCCTCTGCCCCTGAAGGTTGCTCGTTTGTCAGAGTGCCATGACTAGAGCTGTCATTCTTTTCTGTTTCTTTCTCTCTTTTTCCTCCTTTCTCTTCAGATCTCGGTTACAAAAGACCGTAGTGGCCGTTTTAAGAAGATTCTCCAGGTTATGGTCTGGGACTATAGCCACTTTCTGGAGTTTTCTTTGAATGTCTGGGGCCGCTTGAGGGATAAATTTGTCTTTTAAAATAATCTGACCCTCTATGGAGTCAGGTGTCAATTGGGTGTGTTTTCTCATTGTCTCCCTAAGCCTCTCTCTCTCTTTTTCTTTTTTTTTTAATTATTAAATCATAGCTGCGTACATTAGTGCAATCAAAGGGGTACAATGTGCAGGTTTCATATACAATCTGAAATGTTTTCATCAAACTGTTTAACATAGCCTTCATGGCATTTTCTTAGGTGCTGGAAGTATTATCTCCAACATCATTAATATATTCAGTGATAGCTCACCACTGTGGGCTGTGACTAATTGTTGGACTGGCTATACAGAACTAGGCTTATTAACAGCAATGGTAACAGAGCACTAAAGCAGTCACCACCAGGAGGTGGCATTTAAATGCCACATCTATGGTGCATTTTACAAGGGTGCAAGTTAAATCTACTAAGTGTAGAATATAAATGTCTTAACACAATAACTAAGAAAATGCAGTGAAGGCTATGTTCAGTTTGATGGAAGTATTTCAAATTGTATATAAAACCAGCACATTGTACCCCATAATTGCATTAATGTGCACAGCTATGACTTAATAAAAAAAAATGCCATGAGCCAGGTAGATACGGTTATCATAATGAGAATAAAGACCAGAGTGGTGACCAAGGGGACTTGACTTGTTAAGAGTTACAAGATAGTTAATGGAACAGGGCTTCTTAGAACGTGAAATTAATGAGCAGCTGACAAACATACTGTTCAATCTATACAACCAAATATATCAAGGACGGATGATCAGGAAGGTGTGAGCAACTACTCCAGTCACCATCCTTTTCTCAGTTTTTATATCTGAGCCAATTTTTGAGACAGAACCCATTGATTAAGAAAGATATTGGGTCCGAGGAAAAAAGACCCTATAATACTATAGCATGGAAAAATGCTTATTATTAAGTCTTTCTCCAAAGATTTGGATGGAATTTTGTTTAAGTATAAACTGGAGACAAGACACTACCCAAACATTTCAGGGACTGTTCTGCAGTTTTGAAATGATAGTGATACCCAGAAACTTGAATTACCATCATGGGTGTCTGAAAGGCAGTGACTAAATGGAGTCGGGTCACAGATCAGTCTACAGTGGGACCTCTTGTCCATGAATGTCTCCCTTACCAGTAGTTATATCTCAAATTCATTAAGGTACGCTTGAAACAGGCACAGTTGGTAGTTGACAAAATCTCTCATTGGTTCTTACAACTGTGAATTCAGAGCAGTAGTGATAGAGAAATCCCAATAGAAATGTCTGAGACTTCCTGACATCTGGCCAACATAATAAGCCACATGCAGGACTGCTTCCCAGGGGCTAGTGGTACCCACCTTATCTCCACTTAATTCAATAGTTTTGCTTGAAGGTTCTTTAAAAATGAGAATGGAACAGTGAAGAATCAACCAAATAGTATCCCCAGTTACACCAGAAGTGTGGAATAACCATTGGCTCATATTCCTCAAGGATAAAGGTGTGGATCATGGCACTGGGCTTAGCAGAGGTGCTAGCTGAAGGGCAGCAAGATATAGAATAAAAACAGTGGGCAAACATAAAGAGTATGAATATGGCCTTATAACCACATAGAGGCCATAGTTCTCCCTCTAACCTTCCATTACATTCTGTGTTCTCTTGGACTAAAAGAATTCCAGAAAATCTGCCAGCAGATACCTCTCATAAATGTCCACAGTCCCAGCCCTGTCTCTAGCCTGGGATAGCTCTGAAGGGCCATCACAGATGGAGAACTCACCTTGAGGTCAGCCAAGGTCCCCATGGAAACCCATTTTAGCTCAACATCTCTGTATACTTAATTTTGTTTTCTTCTCATCCTTTTTTTCCCCCAGATGATGTGACCAAACCAGCATTCCTTCATTGCTTAATAAGTGGACCATAAATCATTTGCTTAATAATCTTTGTCTAAGGAAAAATTTCCCAGGGAATTTAATATACACTAGACACCTTATTATTATTTTTTTATTATTTTTTTATTAAATCATAGCTGTGTACATTAATGCAATCATGAGGTACAATGTGGTCGTTTCATATACAATCTGAAATATTTTCATCAAACTGGTTAATATAGCCTTCATGGCATTTTCTTAGTTATTGTGTTCAGACATTTATATTTTGCATTTAGTAAGTTTCACCTGTACCCTTCTAAGATGCACCATAGGTGTGGTCCCACCAATTACCCTCCCTCCTCTCTCCCTTCCCCTTTCTTGCCCCTTTCCCCATATTCTTGTGCTATAATTGGGTTATAGCCTTCATATGAAAGCTATAAATTAGTTTCATAATAGGGCTGAGTATATTGAATACTTTTTCTTCGATTCTTGAGATACTTTGCTAAGAAAAATATGTTCCAGCTATATCTATGTAAACATGAAAGAGGTAAAGTCTCCATCTTTCTTTAAGGCTGCATAATATTCCATAGTGTACATATACCATGGAATCTTAATTTATTAATCCATTTGTGGGTCAATGGGCACTTGGGCTTCTTCCATGACTTAGCAATTATGAATTGGGCTGCAATAAACATTCTGGTGCATATATCTTTGTTATAATGTGAATTTTTGTTCTTCATTTCTAATTTAAACAGAATAAAGCATACAAACTTGTGGAAGACTGCCTGAATATAAATTATTTACATTTTCCACTATAGCACTTTGCAAGAACAATTACCAACAGAAACACCTCACTTTGGTTTAGCATATTATTTTTCAGAACAATAATACATTGCACCATGTGATAATTCCTTGAAGAAATTTCACCAGGCATTGAAACTGACACTACATAGAAAAATGACTAAGGAATTATTCCTGTCCTAAAGATGTTCATTTTGTTTACTATGAAGCTTGCACAGAGAAAGTGATGGTTAACCTGGATGTGGAAGGGGATGTGATTATTTAGATAAAGAAGATGAAGCAGACAAAAGGGAAAATAAAGACAAGTAAAGAGTCTTATAAGAATATGACACATTTAAAGACTGGCAATGAAAAGATTCTGATAAAGTGCACGAGTTTAGAAGTATGCAGTGGGATATGAGGCAGAGAAAGTCTTTCTAAAGGAGAATTTATTTACTAATATTTGTTAAAACTGTGAGCTAAACCATCTAATGTGGTTTTATTAAATCATCCAGCAAGTAATGAAGGACATGTAAGAGCTTTAAGATTTGAATCATGAAGACTAATTAATAGTCTAGTCTAGTTTTTCAGGGCACAGATGATAAATGTCAGGATTTCTCAAGTGAGAAAACATCTGTGTCTGTGAAGTATTTATCTACAAGACTGGTGTACTGATTTGAATCTGAAAATGGGGAGAAAGCCTGGGAAATAAAGACGGAAGAGATATAAAAAGCTATGAAAAATGCAATCGGGGGTGCTTTAAACTTCAGTCACCTGGAAATATGAAGGTTTGATGTCCAGAGCTCAAACTAACGTAATTGTCTAGGCTGACTCTAACACACACACACACACACATATACACAAATATATACGCCCACATATACAATGGCTGAAGTCTCATGGGGAGAGTACAAATTAAAATAAGGGAAAACTAACATTATAGGACCAAAATATCCTTCACACTATAGACATAATAGAAGGCTGGGAATAAATAGAAACAAATGAATCTAAGAGAATATTTAAGTTACTTTTCTTGGAAAGGGAGAAATAGTAATCATTTATGACATAAATAAATATAAATAAAAATAACTATTGCTTTATTAAGGGGAGTAATAGTGTGCATAACATTAAATTAGAAGAAGAGAAATTCATGTGTTCAATGGAAATTAGAAAAGAATACAAAATCAAAACTCACTAAGTGGAAAAGATGAAAAAAAAAAACCAACGCAGTAAAATTGAATACACCTATAGCTGTACTTGGAACAGAAGTAGACAACATTTTTCTCATCAATTAATACTCAAAAATGAGTGAGAAAAGTAATATTCAATAAGATAGCATCTGTACACTTTTGATTGAGGTAAAAACAAAACATTAAATATTGTCAAAGGAAGTTTGGGAAGTATATTCCAAATATAAAGTTAAAATCATAAATGGATATTATTTAAGCTGAAATTGAGCAGCTAGTGTAGGATCAGCACCTAAAAACAGAATAAGGAAAAGAAGGATTGAGGGGGAAAGGAAAGAGAGAAGGAAGGAAAGAAAAGGGAAACCAGAGAGAGGAAAAGGAGGAGAAGAAAAAGAGAGGAAAGACAAGAGAGAAGAAGAGAATTATGCTCCAGAGTCACAAACTCAAATAAACAAATAGTAGGAGCAAAAAAGAAAAGAGGGAGAAGGGATAGTCAGTGAGGTGGGATAAAAAGCAGAAGTGCCCAAGGCAAACTGGAATTATGAAAACAAATGTGGAGAAGAAAGGAATAGATTATAGTATCAGAAACTGCCAAGAGGTCAGAGCCGGGATTCCAAGTGAAACATGCTAAAGTGTCAAAGAGCACTTTCAATGAAATGCCGGAGTAAAATATAGAAGGTTAGGAGAGGGATGTGGAGTAAAGGGAAACCTAACTGTCATGCAATGATACTTTGTGGGGGCGAGGAAGCTTTAATTCTAATCAATTCATCTACCCAAACCACAGTCTGGATAAAGAATCAAAACACTAGATCGTGCCTGGGTAACTAAATAAAGCTGGGCTGGAACACGGGGACCCAGGCCAGGGTTCAGGAAGGAGTAAGGCTGGAAAACTAAAAAGGATGGTTTTGATTTAATCTTTCCTTTATGCCCAGACCCTAATGTTGGTTTTCTATGAATCCATTGTCAATGAAAGAAAGAATCAGAAAAGAAAAAACAAATCTTTTAGAATAAAAAGCCTCCTCTGTTCCCAAATCCCTTTCTACTTAGCTTTCAAGACATTCCCTTCATTTATTGTGGTTTTAAATGGACTAACCCAATATTCCCTATTCTGATCACTTCATCTAATGACACAAGCTCCATGAGACACAGTAGAGATAAAACAACAAAACAATTCTCTGGAATTCTACAGCATCTTGACCCAATAAATGTTCTTCTTCCAGTTTTATAGGAAGCTAAGGGGAAATAATTCTTTCTAGACTTCTACCAAAAGTTCCAGGGAAAATTGGGATACAAGGGACTATCTGGAATACTTAGATATTATATGAAATGTATATAATGAATTTGAGTGGATATTTTTTCAACTTAGAAAGTAATTATTCACAATTACCAAATTGTTTCATGTTTTAAAAAATAAACACTCGTAGTATTTGTGATATGTTTCCCCATGAAACATTAGACATGGTTAAATTCCCTAAGACTTTGCAAAGAGATAGTGTAATAAGCTTTTATTTTTTTATATTTTTAGGATATAAAAGTATAGATTTTACATTTTAGGAGGAGGGGGCGGCACCTGTGGCTCAGTGGGTAGGGTGCCGGCCCCATATACCAAGGGTGGCGTGTTTAAACCTGGCCTGGCCAAACTGCAACAACAACAAAAATAGCTGGGCATTGTGGTGGGGGGGGGCCAGTAGTCCCAACCACCTGGGAGGCTGAGGCAAGAGAATCGCCTAAGCCCAAGAGTTGGAGGTTGCTGTGAGCTGTGACGCCAAGGGCAACAAAATGAGACTCTGTCTCTAAAAAAAGACAAACAAACATACATTTTAGAAGGAGAGGGGAGGGAAGAAAGTAGGGGAAAGGAGAGAGCAGAGAGTGGGGAGATGGTGTAGCACCTCAAAGACAGAAAAGGAGGAACGTCCCCCCCGGGAGTAAACTTTTTGAATGATAACCATACATCAGGTACAAGCCATAAAAACTTACCTAACTTTGTTTATAGGCGTCTGAACTATTTGTTTGTCATTAAGTCATTTTTGCTGGATTCTTGTGATACTTCACTTACTTTTCAGATCCAGCTGATCCTTTTTCATGGGACATTCTGTGGTAAGTTATAGAAATGCAATTCAAAATGGATTAAATAATAAAGAAATTAATTTTCTTGTACAATAAGATCAATAGTGGCCACCGTCTCTTGTGGTATACCAGGTCTCTTGCTCTGATCTTTATGATGCTACTGAATTTGCCCTTTCTGTATACTGGCTTCATGCTCAGGATAGTAGCAAATCCAGGCATCAATACCCAGAAACGATGAAGATCGGAGGAATAAGATGGTTGTCTTTTAGGAAGGAGGCCCTACTGTAGACTCCTCCTTAAATTCGTTAATTAGTATTGGGGCTCAGGTCATTCTAAGCAAAGGACATTAAAAAGGAAAGGATAGATGTGCTTTTCCTCAACTGGTTAGATGTAATCCTACAACTATGGACTTTGTGACTTTTGCTGGAGTCACACAGGAAGAAGGAGTGGATACTGCCAAAAGAACTCTTGAATACATTGTTGAACAATCACGAGTCACCCAGTGCCATGGATAGTTTTTGAGAAAAACTGCTGGTCAATAATGTGTTAAGAGGTAAATTATGTGTAGACTACTGGAGGAAACAATGGTGAACACAGTTCTTGCTGCCAGGAAGATTACAGAATCTCTCTGCACTCCCCTCCTCACTTACCTCACTGGGAAGACACCCCTTCCTTCCTTCCCCTGGGGATGAATGCAAAGCTTCGTTATGTGGATGTTTCTAACTGCACTCAAACATTTGCCCATTCCATTACCTAGCATACTCCCGTACCTTCCTTTGCCCCACACATGATGGATTTAAATCTTTGGAACCTGTCTGTGTATCACCAGTACCAAACCTGTCCTTTTTGTATTACTGCAATTGTACATTAAATGATCAGCAAGAATCTATGTTGATTCCGGATGATCCTTTAAAGGAGAAGCAAGGACCAGAGCAGTGGTATACAAACAGAAGAAATGAAATCATTTAGGACAAAAGGTAGAAAGAATCCAGCAAACTAAGGAAATTAAAAGAAACAGAAAATTCTGTGAAAAATAAAGACTGTTGGTCAGGTTTAAAGTGTACAAAATACATACACAATTTTTGTTGTTGTATTCATCGATTTTACTGGTTATAAAACAAGTTGAGGGCGTTTATATGTTAAAAAAAAAACTTAGTGTATCAAAAATGATGAACTCCCTGAGAATTTTATTGTTATAAAGTGTGCAGATAGGATCTTTTAGTGTACCATCCTCAATAAATGGTGGGTATTATTTTCTTTTCTTGCTGTGTCATTGTTCCCTGAAGTGTGGTCTCAGTCACAACTTGGTTATCCATCGTTCTGTCCATAGGCAGAGCCCCAGCGCCCTGACCTTTGCTTTTGGCTTCTGGCTCTGGCTAACTCTGTGACATCAAGGTGGCTCCAGTTGGCAGCTCAGGGCAGTACATTGAATGGCTCTGAGAGTTCTGATCTCATAGAATAAAATCAGATAGACTTGAGAGTTTTTGAATCCTTCTTCAACCACTTATTGTCTGAGTCGTCATTATTTCATTTCATTTTTTAAAGAGATAGAATCTTCCTCTGTTGTCCTGGCTGAAGTGCAGTCGCCTGATCATAGCTCACTGCAATCTCAGTCTCTTGAGTGTAAACAATTCTCCCTCAGGGGTGCCTCCCAGTCGGAGCTAAAACTGCAGGCACCTACCACCTAACTAACTTATTTTTACTTTTTTATTTTGGAAAGGCAAGGTCTCACTATGTTACCCAGGCCAATCTCCATCTTCTGGACTCAAGTGATCCTCCCACCTCAGCCTGCCAAAGTACTCATTAAATCAGTATTTTTTTTTTTTTTCTTTTCGCTGAGCCTTATTGAACCAATGAGTCTGGAAAACAGGTTTTACTTTACTCTCAGGAATAAATTAAATGGCATTTTGTACCAGGAAGTAAATATTCTGTACGCCATGGTTTGGGATATGTTTTTGTCTGTTTCTGACTATTGTTTCAACTACAGAGAAAAACGTACACTAAGTCAGGGAAGACTGAGTGATCGACCCCAGCAAAAAACCAGGATTAGATTCCTGAGAGCCTTTGATCACAGTGTTTTCATCATCTAATCAATACATAACCTTGTTCTGGGTGGTTTCTGTTTAGGAATAACTAATTACAATATATTGTTGATTAATTAACATTGAGCTCATAGCCAACAGCATCGCATGCCTAAGTGAAGCTTATCTCAGGCACACAGCACTCACTCCATAAGGCACGTGACAGCCTCCTCACGTACAGGGACCCTGCAGCCCTCTGCTTGGGGGCCATTTGAAATAATGAAATTGACAGTAAAAAGCAGGAAAATGTGAAAAGTGTGCTACTAAGTAAACCACAATACAAACATGTGTTTACAGTTTGAAAGCTAAAAACAGAAGGCAGATGATCGCCTTCTTTGACCTCAGTTGGGAACGTGAATGGGGGTGACTCATATTTTTCACAGTTTTGAACATTTCTACAAAGAGCTTCAGAAGTGTCAAGAGTTACAAAGAAGTTTTAGCTAGCAGACCAATTTGCAAATATGAAATTTGCGAATATGAGAATCTATTTTAATTATATGTTAGGGGAAGGCGTGTCTCCCTCGCAGGTACCAGTAAGCACAGGACACCTTATTCTTCTCAATTCAGTTCCCTGTTGGCAACTCAATATCAGGTATTTCTCTGACCTTAAATTGGGGTTCTGGTCAAGGTTCTCCAGAGAAAGAGAGCCAATAGTTATATAAATATACACCCTCTGTAAGTTGACCACCTAAGGAGCTCGTCCACATATGAAGTTGGTCAACATAAAGAACTAGCCTTGGCTCGGCACCTGTGCCTCAATGGACTAAGGCGCCAGCCATGTACACCTGAGCTGGCGGATTTGAATCCAGCCTGGGCCCGCCAAACAACAATGACGGCTGCAAATAAAAAGTGGCTGGGCGTTGTGGCGGGTGCCTATAGTCCCAGCCACTTGGGAGGCAGAGGCAAGAGACTTGCTTGAGCCCAGGAATTGGAGGTTGCTGTGAGCTGTGATGCTACAGCACTCTATCCAGGGTGACAGCTTGAGGCTCTGTCTCAAAAAAAAAAAAGAACTAGCCTGGCTGTGCTGATACATATGTGTGATGCATGCCTGGTCTATGAAAATTAGGTCAACTTACAGAGGTAGTCAATGTAGGGAGGTGGTTAACTATGGAATATGTGTATACACAAGGGTGGGACAATAAAGTTTGTTAACTCATCAGAAAAGGTGCTGCATACCTCATTGCTGAATATGGCTAGGGTCACCTTCGATGTAGTCCCCATGGAAGCCACGCACTGACGCCAGAACCTAGTCCACCCTTCACAGTACTTTTTCTACGTGGGTCTGAGCACTTAATAGGATGTCAGCTCTGCTGACCACTGCCGAAAAAGAGTTCCAAAATTGCTTTGACGAGCAGACTGGGCACTGGTGTCAATGCATACCTGCAAATTATCTCATCCAATATTTATAGCCATAGTTGGAGATAGGCGAAACTGGTAGCAATATTTGATATTGAGGAACATAGACATAGAAAAATGTGGTAATCAATGCAAAGCCTCCCTCCTGGTAAGTACTTCATCCTGACGAGAAGACAGGATTGTGACAATAAAGCCTGTCTCCCTATCTGCTGTAATTCACTGCCTCTAATGGTCAACTCCTACTTCTTACTGCTTTTTCTCATTTGGAGATGGAAATAAATAAATTAGAAATATCTGGAGTATAATGAATAATTAGGTCATGTATTTATGGAGACTTCAAAGGTCTTTAGCCTTCTACAGAGAAGTACGAATGGTTTACATTTATCCACCTTGTTTGGAAAATCCCAGTTTAGCTGTGGAAATGAACAAGAGTTGTGAGGTCAAAAACATAATTTTGTTCCCAATCTGATGCAGCCTGTTGTGATTTGTGCCTTTGAAAGAGATGGCAAAAATGGGACATGCCAATTTCAGCTGCATTACCTCTGCCCTCTCACACTTTCCCTGGGAAACGCTAATTTGCTTTGTGAAATCAAGTTGCTTTAACAGCAATACTTTTATCTTTTTTGAATTTCTTTTTCTTTATTATTATTATTATTTTTTTTTTTTTTGCAATTTTTGGCCAGGGCTGGGTTTGAACCTGCCCCCTCTGGCATATGGGGCTGGTGCCCTACTCTTTTGAGCCACAGGCCCTGCCCCTGAATTTCTTTAAAAAACTATAAAACGTCTTCAGTTTCAGTCATACTGATATGGGCTAGAGTGAGATATCATTCTGCTTTAAATCAGAAATGACTACAATTTGAATTTGAAATAGTTTAGAGAAATATATCACCCCAGCAAAGCACTATGCAGAAAATAACAGACTGAAACGCCTAAAATGTAAGCTATTTATTTAACCTAGCTGTCATTCAAAAGCAGAGTGACTAAATGCTGGAAAGAGGTCAAATGGGCAGAAAATAAAGAACAGATCACTAGTATGGGAGTGACATGATGTTAAATGGTTCTAAATCATCTTAGTGTGAGTATTAGTAATACGTCCTTGTAAGGATTATAAGACCCTTAATGAGATGACTTTAAAGCTGCTCTAGAGACAGGCCAGATCTCTAGCTTCACCCTTCGTTTGACTCCCACACATACTCTACGCCACCCGTAGAGTATTGTCTGAATCATTAAAAATTATCTGTGCTTTGTGCTTCTGGGAATTCTCATGTCCTGCCTCCTTCTCGCCATCCTGATGGGCCACCTTCTTTATTATTTTGTTTGTTTGTTTGTTTGTTTGTTTGTTTATTTATTTATTTATTTATTGAGACAGAGCCTCAAGCTGTCACCCTGGGTAGAGTACTGTGGCATCACAGCTTACAGCAACCTCCAATTCCTGGGCTCAAACGGGTCTCCTGCCTCCACCTCCCAAGTAGCTGGGACTACAGGCACCCACCACAATGCT
>CAUYRH010038626.1:0-24295 GCA_963574655.1 Perodicticus potto | reverse complement strand
CTCCAATTCCTGGGCTCAAGCGAGTCTCTTGCCTCCGCCTCCCAAGTAGCTGGGACTACAGGCGCCCGCCACAACACCCGGCCATTTTTTGGTTGCAGCCGTCATTGTTGTTTGGCAGGCCCGGGCTGGATTCGAACCCGCCAGCTCAGGTGTACGTGGCTGGTGCCTTAGCCCGCTGAGCCACAGGCACCGAGCCAAACATTTCATTTTTACTGATGCAAATAAGTAAAATAAAAACAAAACCAGGCAACAGCTGGAGAGAATATTTAAAAAAAAACAAAAACCTACAACTAACAACAGGTCTTTCAAAGTAATTCTGGCCTACAAAGAAATAATCTTTCAGTGCCTTCACTCTGTCAACCAGCTTCCCTTACGTTTTTCCTGGACAGGCAAATTCTTCCCCCTTCTACTCACCATCATCCTTAGCCACTTACCTGATGCCTGCCTTCCCCACCTATCAGAGGTGTTAACTGCAAGCTCTAAACCTTTCCTAAGTTCTCTCTCTACCTACAATGTGGTCCATTTCACCAGTTCAAATTCTATCCATCACCTAAGAGGGTGCCAAGTCCTACCATTCCGAAAGCCTCCTGACTGTCTTGATTTCTCATCATAATCTCTTCCCAAACTCTTACTGTGTTTATGGACATGACTATGGCACACGGCTCTTGGTTCTAGCTTCACTGGTTCTAGGTGCCCATCACTCCCAGTGATGACCCTGCCCTTAGGTATAGAAACTGTCTTTATTGATTTTCTGTACCCTGTTGTACCAAGAAGCTCTCAACAGTTTCACAGCAATGGAAGAGAGTATTTTTTTAAAGATAAAAGACAGAGTGCTCGCTTCGGCAGCACATATACTAAAATTGGAACGATACAGAGAAGATTAGCATGGCCCCTGCGCAAGGATAACACGCAAATTCGTGAAGCGTTCTATATTTAAAAAAAAAAAAGATAAAAGACAGAGTCTGTAATTGTGGCTAGCCATCTTTTTTCCTACACATTATATTTAAGTGATATTAATAAAAAATTTACAAACAAAAATCCCCTGATCCAGCTGTGCCCAAATCATTGGCTATTTTCTAGGTTTGTGCAATTTAGTATCTAATAGCTTGATAATAATACCTTAACAATGAAGTTTGATAAAAGTGGTCTATGTTACTAATGAAAATAATATCTATTCCTCTGAAAATAGAGCAGATGTTCATGAGTCTTCAACCAATTTGTGCTTCCACCAAACACAAATTAATTGCCTGACACTGCATTGGACCCGCTGGATACAGTAAGATCTGAACTTGGCCTTCAATAGGCTTACAAACTAGTAGCAAGTCAAATGGGGATCATTCAGTATGATGGCAGTTATAACGTCGGTTTCCATACTAATGACACTTTTTGATAAACTAGAACCAGATCTTTACTAGGTATCCTCAGTGTTCTATAACAGTGCTTTGAAATTTTGGAGGTGGCTTTCCTCATCCTTGCAATGAGAGAGGGTGATGCTGACATATCGCCAGTGGGAAGCAGAACTGCCCAAAGCCCTGGCAAGCGAGGAGCCCTCCTGCCCAATGAATTGTCCCACTGCCCACTTGTCTTTCAGAGGCTCCCTCTGACTTCTTTGTGCATGAAAAGGTTATTTATAATGATCTACATCTGAAATCTGTTTTATATATAAATAATATTTTTCCCCAAGTTTAGTATCTTTTAAATTGTCAAGAATGCAATTAGTATGTAAGTTGAGGGAAAACTGCCCTTGGTTATGTGTGGAGGTTTAACAATTGATCCTCAGTTTGGGCTCTTTTTGCCTAGCGCACACCTGCGTCAGTCTGCCTGGGGACAAGGGGTAGGGTGGGGAGCTGTGTAAACAAGGCACTTCTGTGAGGGGCACACGGTGCACACCCTGCTGTTTCTGTGCGTCTCTCAGGTAATGGTGCTGGAGTCTGACAGACAAAATTTTATTTATTTATTTATTTATTTTTATTTTTTTGAGACAGAGTCTTGCTATGTCGCCCTTGGTGTCACAGCTCACAGCAACCTCAAACTCTTGGGCTTAAGTGATTCTTTTGCCTCAGCCTCCCAAGCAGCTGGGACTACAGGCGCCCCACAACGCCCGGCTATTTTTTTGTTGCAGTTGCCATTGTTCTTTAGCTGACCTGGGCTGGGTTCGAATCTGCCTGCGTTGGTGTATGTGGCCAGTGCCCTAACCACTGAACTATGGGAGCCAAACCTGATGTATGAAATTTAAAGCAATTTATCATGAATTGCTGTCCATACTTTTTTCCTTTATTCTACAGACGGGGATTTAAATATAGATTGTTTTTTACAGATATATATATATATATATATATGTATATATATATATATATATATATATGTTATGTTCTATTTGAATTTCACTTCAGGATAGTGAATGAGGTATGATAAGATGTTATAAAAGGGGTAATTGCATATAATAGGTTGAACATCTTTATCTGTACTTCTAGATTCTACAAAAAATAAATATAAAAACAAAGCACCTGAAGAACCTATTATAGTCAAAAGAGGAATCAGAGGCGGGGCGTGGTGGCTCACACCTGTAATCCCAGCACTTGGGAGGACGAGATGGGTGGATTGCCTGAGCTCACATGTTGGAGACCAGTCCGAGAAAGACACCATCTCTAAAAATAGGCAGGTGTTGTGGCAGGCACCTGGAGTCCCAGCTACTCAGGAGGCTGAGGCAAGAGGATCACTTGAGCCCAAGAGTTTGAGGTTGCTGTGAGCTATGATGCCGTGGCATTCTAGCAAGGGAGACTCTGTCTCAATAAAAAAAGGAGTCAAGGAGGAAGAAGATAAAGTAATTTATACCAATAATACATATTTAGTGAACAACAGGATCCTGAAGAGTTATAAAATGTACTTTCCCTTCAAGAGTTTGCAACATAATTGAATATGCAAATACTATGCATAGTTTCTGGGAAACTAAGAGAAGCTCAACACTAAATAAACTGAACTTGATAGAGGAGGTAGACATGTTCCATCTGTTTCCCACAGGCACACCTGCCAGTGGGCCACCGGGAAGATAGTTCATCTAGAGACGCAGTGCAGGCCGCAGCAAGGGGACAAGGACAGAACAAGGCAGTGACATTTAAGAGACTGATTCAAGGAAAGGCGAAGAAAATAAGGGAACATCTGAATGATTCATTTTACATCAATATCAAAATTAAAATCTTACATGTATATATACTCAGTAAATAACTATAATATAGATTCATTTGGGGGCAGTTCTGCAATCCTCTTTTCTAAGAAGTTTTACCATGAGTCTAAATAAGTTCTTAAGCATTTGAAAGAGGAACTTTATATTTTATAAAAAGGATCTGCATGTTGGTAATTTTGAGGTACCTAATCTTAGACTTTATTATTAATATATATGGAAATTTAAGCAGGAATTTGTTTCACAATGCAATTCACATAATTTTAATAAGGCTAAATAAGAACACACTGTCTAAGCTATAAAATCTGACAAATTAATAATTTGGACAAAATTACAGCTCAAACAGTTATTTTATTGGGAAGGAAAGGAAGATGCTAACCCATAAAAATGGTTCTTTGATGTGTCACCAGCTACAAAACTATTTTGTACACAAATTTAATCCTATTTTTGGAGTGGAGGATGTCTCTTTTTTGAATTACTAATAAAATTTGGATCTCTTCCTTAGAAAAGAAAAAAAGAAACTTGATTGAGTTTAAGAAAGGTGATCTATGCTACTTGGTTGCCACTTTTTACCTTTTTATTGCACAGATTTGGGCTGCTTCTAAGATCAAGAGCATCCTGGTCTGTTGTCTACCCCTGAAGTGACACTTGCTGACCCCTGTTTCCTTCAGAGGTCCCACGACAAGTTTGATCTATGCAGCTAGGCCACTCTGTCCTGGACCTTCCTTAACACTCGTGGACTTTCAGGGGACAAGATTTGATTTACTGTGTTCTCAAAGTGCTCTTGTAACTCAACTATGTAACCCACATTCTCAAATATTCTGGGAGGAAAAAAAACAGCCTACAAGGGAGAGCCTTTATCATGCACAAATAAGGTAACTATTGAGGCCAGGAAGCATATTTTTCCCTGGCCTCTGCTCTTAAAAGAATTTATTCTACAGGATCAAGAATTTATCTCAAAATGCTCCCATATACGAGGCTAAATAAAGATATCAGCACAGCCCTGGGACTAAAGATTCTCAATTAAAGGTTACCTTAGAGCCAAACAAGATACATCATTGTTTTTAATGATATACTCCCCCTTCCTCCACAGGAAACACAAAACTCAGAAAATATGTCAGGAAGCAAGATATTTTTAAGCTAGATATTTTTAAAAGAATCCCAAAGTAATTCTTTATCAGAATATAACATGGCAGTTTCAAGGAAAATAGAATTGAGACCTCATCTATTTGTTTTTTGTTTTTTGTTTTTTGTTTTTTGAGACAGAGCCTCAAGCTGTCACCCTGGATAGAGTGCCGTGGCATCACAGCTCACAGCAACCTTCCATTCCTGGGCTCAAGCGAGTCTCCTGCCTCTGCCTCCCACGTAGCTGGGACTACAGGAGCCCGCCACAACGCCCGGCCATTTTTTGGTTGCAGCCGTCATTGTTGTTTGGTGGGCCCGGGCTGGATTCGAACCCGGCAGCTCAGGTGTACGTGGCTGGCGCCTTAGCCTGTTGAGCCACAGGCGCCGAGCCTCATCTATTTGTTAAAGCTGTACCTACACTAACAATCACATCTGGTATGAGAGAATGTATTATAGTTTAAAGAGTACATGGCTACACATTCTCTTGTTCAGATTCATAATATCCCTTAGGAGTTGTAAGTGGGGAAAAAATTAGACCTATTTTACTGAGTCAGGAAACGGAGGTTAACAAGTTTTGCCTTTGAAATAGTAGTAGAAAGAAGATACAGAAATGCAAAGTCCATCTCACACAAATGAAGAGCCAGTGGCTTCCCTCTCAGGTCCCCAGCCTGTGACATGTTCCCATACAATGTCATAGGGACTTGGTGGCACACGCACAGGGGAACGCACTCTTCCTGAAAAGCCCCAGAGTACTGGGGCTGGAGCTGTGGCCCTAGGTGGGAGTCCCATGGATGTTTCATCCTCGCCATGTGACTGGGAAGGCCACATGCCGGACCCCCTGCAACTCAGCTTCCCATAAAGTGGCGTACTCATCTGAGACAGACAGCATTTATCTCAAAGGGTCATTGTGATTATAGGGTTACTGTGATTATAAAATACACAGTAAAAACTCAAAAACTCCAGGGATCATTATTATTCCTTTGCACGTACTGGAAAGCTCTCTCAACACCCAACATATTTCTAATATATTATCATGGCTGAGCAGAAACAAGGCTTTCTGGGAAAAGAGTCTGATTATAAATTGGGTTAAAAAAGGATAGGTATACGCAGAAATGATGGTGTATCACACGATGTTCCGGACATAGGCTGAGACTCATTGGCAAAGAGAAAGAGGTGTTTGCCCAAAGAACACGTCCCCACGATAGAACAAGTTCCCGGGTCCTGTTCCCGTTGGGTCTTTGAGGCATGTCTGCAAGTGACTCTTGCTCGCCCTTGATTATTTGATTCAGTTGCTGCATTAACTGCTTGGGGAGACTTAAACCAAGAAAAATTTGTTTTCCTATTATTTCCTCATATTCCAAAGCCCATTTTTGAGACAGCCATAAAAGTTTGCAAACCCCAGGCTCTGGGACCAAGTCTTGAGATACATTTCATGTATAATTCATCTTGTACATTTTCCTGTAAATGCTAAAATATTGAAATATCCCACGTAACATTAACTTGCTGACGCTTCAGTGATTTCTGTTCAGAGATTATGTGAATAAATAAAATAAACTTAGAAACTTGTGAAATCGGTGTTTTCCATAGCACTGTTGGTTGTAAAGCTCTATGCAGTCACTGCTAAGGAATTTAGGTAATTAGGGTCTAGAGCAGTGGTTCTCAACCTTCCTAATGCCCTTTAATACAGTTCCTGTGGGTCATGACCCACAGGTTGAGAACCGCTGATCTCGAGCTAAAAAGGCAGGTAGGACCTGCATTCTCTCATGTAGGCGCTCACTCTATCACCACGGATCAAAAGCACACTTTCTAAGTCTGCATCCTACATCTTGCAGGAGGAAGCTCTCTCTGGCAAGGGTTGTCTTTTGCAGGCCACTTATATTCTATCAGCACTAGCAGTAGAACTGGACTCAAACCTGCAAGGGCTCGGCCCCCTCCTGCCAAGTCCCTGACTGCTCGTGTGTTTGGCCAGGTGAGGAACAACACCAACACTGGTATAGGCCTCACAGAATGCCACCGCTGCCCCTTGGACCCTAAAAGCAGTTGTGATGTCAATGTCAGCATTTTAGGTTTTGCTTTGGCTCATTCCATCCACCCCTGCCCTGAGGGTGCCAAACCACACTGCTGAGGCGGGCAGGCCACTAAAGCACTTCACTTTCCCGCCAAGCTAAAACACTAATCTAGGCCACAGTGTATGGGGAGCAAAGTGTGAAACATGACAAAGGCCTCTCAGGCCCCTGTCCTCTCCACCCCCACCGCCTGCCTGAGCTGATGATAAAGCCTCTCCCAAAGCAAATGTGTGGCTCACACCTTTGGAAGAGTCGTATTCCTCGAGTTCATGCCAGGCTTCTGATTCCCCCACGGAGGAGCAGCTACACATTCTGGAAACCACCACTCAGGGGAGTTGCACAGGTCTCCCAAAGAGCCAGCAGCAACAGAGGAAACAGACCTAAGGAGCTTATCTTCTTTCAAGCTGTGTAAGTGACACCTAGTGGTAGCAATTAATAAAGCCCCCCAAAGGAAAGGGATGTTTGAAGTCATTGACCAGGGGTGGGTGGAGGTGAATTTCAAACTCCAGATCTGTCAGTCTGCTCTCATTCCACCTCTGTAAGAGATATCTGTCAGTCTGCTCTCATTCCACCTCTGTAAGAGATATCATTCCTAAAGGGCTTTGTAGTTACAATGCGTTTTCTTATACTTTATAACCTAGTGCCTAGCAATGATCCTATAAGGTGACAGTGAGTACACAGGAAAATTTTTTTAAAAATCATTAAAAAAAATCTTGATTCTTTTGCTTTCCCTTGACAAGAAATGACTCAGCAGGGAGAAATGGGAGAAATTATAATATTTCTCCCCCAAAGACATCTTACCCTAATCCCTAAACCCTTGAACATGATGAAAGATCACCCCAGGATCATGTTATATGGCAGAAATGACCTTAAAATAGGGAAATTATCTGGGTGATGATTTCTAATCACATGAGTTCTTAAAGGAGACAGCTTTCTCTGGATGGTGGCCCAAGAAGGGAACAGAGATATCCAGAGTTTCAGGAGGGTTTCAACGTGCTGGGGCCTTCTCCCCTTAAACACTGGGAGACTGGGAAGAAGCAAGGCAGACAGCTCCAGGAGATGTGCCGTGGACTGAATGCTTGTGTCCCTCTATTACCTATACTGAAATGCTAACCCCCAATGAGGGGCTTGAGATGGAGCCTTTAGGAGGTTATTAAGGTTAGATGAAGTCATAAGGGTGGGGTCCTGGTTGATGGATTAGTGCCCTCATAAGAAGAGACACCAGACAGCTCGTGCACTTTCTCTCCCACGTAAGGACACAGCAGAAGGTGGCCATCTGCAAGCCAGCAGGAACACCCTCACCAGAACCTGACCATGCTGGCACCCTGATCATTAACTTCAAGCCCCCAGAATCATGAGAAAATAAATAAATGTCTGTTGTTAAAGCCACTCAGCCTGTGGTATTTTGTCATGGCAGCTGAGCAGCCTAAGCTGACAGCCAACAAGAAGACAGGGACCTCAGTCCTAAAACTGTAAGGATCTGGATTCGGCCAGCACCC
This sequence comes from Perodicticus potto, assembly GCA_963574655.1. Classification (NCBI taxonomy): domain Eukaryota; kingdom Metazoa; phylum Chordata; class Mammalia; order Primates; family Lorisidae; genus Perodicticus; species Perodicticus potto. Next base: position 16,424 of record CAUYRH010038626.1, on the reverse strand, counting down.
TGACGAAGCTGGAAAATGGAGTCTTCCCCAGAGCCTTCAGGTAAGAGCCGACTTAGCCAAAACCTTGATTTTGGCCTTAGGGGACCTTAAGCAGAGGACTGAGCATTTAACCCATGCTTGGATTCCTGACTCCAGGTAACAAGTAGGTGTTGTTTTAAATTGCAAAGTTTGTGACAATTTGTCATGCAATAACAGAAAACTAATACAGATAACTATCAAATTTTGAGATTATCCCAAAGAGGGAAGTCCCAGGATTAGGGCTTCATCCTTTGACTTACACGCAAACACACACACACTATCCTTTCACTTACAGAGACGCACACATACACCCCTCATCTTACCCTGGTGCTAAATGCCACTCTGAGCTATTTATCCCATTTCCCTCCTTTCTGGTTATTACAGTGGCCACTCGCCCACTTCCTGCTTTCTCATTATCTTTATCTGCATTCTTATCTGGCTTCCCTTCTCCCGTCTCCCCACCCTTTTCTCTAATCCTAAGCAAGGCTGCCAAATTCAGTTTCCTCACATCATGGCTCTTAACACTCTTTTCTGGAAGGATGCTGACAGGAATGTCGTTCTCACCAGTTCAGGGTATTAAGAAAAGGCAAGTAAGGACAACGCAGTGAGTTTTTTCCCCCATGAATCTAAATAGAGTGTGTGTGCGCGCACTTAAGGAACTTTTATTCCAACTTTCTCTGGTATGATGCTTTTTTTCTATGAAACGATCACTGACTAGTGATCTGCTACAATGATTGTAGCAGATTTCAGTCCAAACGTCCATGAATTCATTGCTGTTTGTGTGCGTCTTTGCATCGTGACTTAGTAGCTCCTTCTGTCAAGAGGAAAAATCTTTTTATCCACTCCTTGAATCTGGGTTTGCTAGTGTTTCTTGCTTTGGCCAATGGAATATCAGCAAAGGCAAGGTAAGGTCTTGAGAAGGCCTTGTGCACTGGGGTTTTCTCTCTTACTACTGGGAACAAGCCCTGCGTAGCCTCTTGAGATTTGAAACCATATGGAGAGACATCCCAGCCTTCCTAGCTGCCCAACCTGGGAGTTTCACACTTGTGAGTGGACAATTCTGAACTGTCTGGACCCAGACGGGCAGGCCCAAACAAGAACGGCCCACAGGACCGTATTTATGTGCTGCTATAAGCCACTACATTTGGGGAGGTTCCTTATGCAGCAAGCTGATAGAACAGTAGAAACTACTCTGCACTAGTTTTATTTTTCTCCAATGTTCTTACTTAGAAAACTAAAAAAAGTCTTTGTTAAGTCTTTTAATTTTCTAAACATGTCCAGGAAATTACCAAAACATTTTGGAACAAATGCATTAACCAACAACTCCAAATATATCTTTGTCCTGTTCAAAAGGCCATGAAAACTGCTCCACAGAGGAACGTGTGCGCGCATATTTACAGAGGGAGATTCTTCTGACTGATGAGGGATAGCAGGGTAGGGAAGGAGAGCAGGGGAGGGGCTAAGTGAATAAAGGTGTGTTGGACAGGAGTGGTTGGGGCAATAGGGTCTGAGGCAGGTGAAAGGATTTCTATCAAGACCATCAGGAAGCTGTCCGAAGTTAATTCAGCCAGATCTATCTTTCTTGCTGCTTTCCGGTGAGGATACCTTTGCTCTTTAACCTTCTTTTCTGGAATAATGTTTTACTTTGTCCCAAAGATTCTCCTACTCCCTCCCCAACCATTCCTATTCCTACCCACTTTCCACTGCTTTTCTAGGGTGGGAAACCCCTAATCTAACACTTAGCAGTTCTGGACACTACTAAGCCAGAGGTTGAGAGTTCTATTTACCTTATGGAGTAACAGTAGCTTGAACAATTTACACATGTGTGGAATCAGAAGCTATCCTCAGAGCAAACAGTGTGGTTGTCCTGTTACTTTATAGCAATTATAGAGCTAGCCAGGTGAATAAAAAGTACAGTCTTCTGGGCCATGCCTGTGGCTCAAAGAGGTAGGGCGCTGGCCCCATATGCCAGAGGTGGCGGGTTCATACCCAGCCCCGGCCAAAAACTGCACACACACAAAAAAGTACAATCTTCTAAAAGGTCTAGTTTAACCATATTTTCATGATTTTAATTAGACCAAAATATTTTTCCTACAAGTTTTCAGTTCTACCAAATTTGTAACAAATTTGAAATTGGTATAAATGAGGAGGGATTTCGGCTTCCTGGTAATATGGAGAACAGCTATGTGGACTGACCTTCCTTCTGGAAACAACTTAAACATTCTGGAGAAAATATTTAAAACATCTTTAATGCACTGATGCAATTAGCAGGAGAGTAAATAATTTGGGGGCCTAAAACCTGAATGAATGAACTCCAAGTTAAGTGGAGCTCTGTAGCTGACTTTCTCTCTGGGAGCACCTGTTTCCAGTACAGGAACTTTAGCTTTGATTTTCAAGACCATAAAGTGTGCAGGCAAAAAGCCTAGACTAGAAATTGTACCCCCAGATGAGTAGTAGTCTAATAAGAGTTCCTCTCTAGCATAAAATTAAAATTGAAAGGGCTACGCCTTCAGTATAGCGAATGAAAAATGACACCCACTCCCACCTTCACAGGGGAATGCAAAAAAAAAAAAAAAGAAAAGGTAGAGTTTCAAATCTAGGCACTGAGCAGAGAGAGAAAGAATTATTGCTAAGAACTTGGGATTCATAAATCAAACCTCATTTTTGTTCAGAGTTCAAATCCACACTACTTAGGTAGTCCAAAATATCTCAGGTCCCAAATTTGATTTGGAATGATTCTTCTGGTTGTGCTTTTATGTAGTGTTCCTGGTAGAAACAAATGCAAAATGTATCTATATGAACTCATCTTTGTCCCAGGTTTGAAGAATTCTCACAAAGTTCTAAGGAAAAGAAATAGTTCACAGGAAAAACACTAACTAGTTAACACTCCCCTAGTTAATGGGATAAATACACAAGAAAAGTGGGCACCATAAGGAACAATTACCAGAAACAACAGACAGCAGAAATAGACCCCAAAAGATTCTGAATGGTGAAATTATTAGATACAGACTCCAAACTATATTTACCACATTTAAATAAATAAAAGACAAGTTTGAAAATATGTACAGGAAACCAGAAATACTTTTGAAAATCCAAATATATTAGAAAAAGAAACAAACGTCTAGAAATAGACATTTAATAATTGAAATTATTCAGCGCAGCTGGAAGAAAAAAATTGGTGAGCCAGAAGCTATATATGAAAAAAAAATCATCCACAATACTGCACAGAGAGAAGAAGAGAAGAAAAATATTAATGAGATTAACAGACAAGAAAAGAGGAAAAATTCTAACATCTATTTAATTATGATTCTGGAAGAGTAGAATTGACATTTGACTTATTATTTGGGAACTCCCCAACTACGCTTGCCAACTAAACTGAAGCACAGGAAATTCATGCTGTGGAAAAAATGGAAAAAGAGAAGGACTGACCCTCAGTGTATAAATGGATACAAGATCATTGTGAAGGATGGAACAGAAATACTGTGCCCTGGGGGCTCACTCATACATGGTTAGGGGTCATTTTTTGCCATAGAGTAGTAGGTGTGGGAATAACAATAAAAGAGGTTGAAAAGCTGAGCCTGACAGACCATCTCAGGCTTAAGGGCTAAAAGTGTAGAAATTACTCATCTGTGTATCAATTCTTAAAAATATCTCCTTAATCTCACCTATTAGGGTGGCACTATTAAAAAACTGGAAAATAAAAATTGCTGGGGAGGGTGTGGAGAAATTTGGACCCTTGTGCCTTGAGTAGGAATGCAAAATGATGCCGCCTCTATGCAAAACAGCATGATGGGTCCTCAAAAAATTAAAAATAGAATTATGATATGTGCAATCTAGTAATTCTACTTTTGGGTATATACCCAAAAGAATTTGAAGTAGGTGTCTTAGAGAGTTATTTGTATCCCCATGTTCATGGCAACATTATACATGATAGTCAACAGATGGAAACAACCCAAGTATCCATTAACAGATGAATGGGCAAACCAAATGTGGTATATACCTACAATGGAATATTATTCATCCTTAAAAATGAAAGAAATTCTGACACATGCTACAACATGAATAATGTCCTTGAGGACATTATGCTAAGAGAAATAAGCCTGTCACAAAAAGACAAATCCTATATGGCTCCACTTCTATAGGGTATCTAGACTGGGAAAATTCATAGAGACAGAAAGTAGAATAGTGGATTCCATGGACTGGAGGGGAGGGATGAATGAGGAATTAGTGTTAAATGGGTATGGAGAGCAGTTTTGCAAGATGAAAAGAGTTGTGGAGTTTCTTTGCACAGCAACGTGTCTGTGCTTAATAGTACTGAACTGTACACTAAATAAGATCATAAATTTATGTTATCTGTATTTTACCACAATACCACAAAATTAAAAATAATTAAGAATTGTCTTAATAATAATAATAACTAATATTTATTGAATGGTTACTGTGTGCTTGAGCTTTACCAGGCATGTTCTGATTTGAACTTCACAACATTCTACAAAGAAAAGTTAAGCCCATCATCACGTGGACATTATGGCTTCCGGACAGGGAGGCTTTCCGAGGTCAGCACTTTTTCCAGGCTATATGTCTAGTAATTGCAAGGACTGGGATTCAGATTCAGTCTTCCTGATCCCAAACCTGGACTGTCTCAGAGAAATAGAAAATATACTATAATTACTTTTAAGAAAAAAGATAAAATTGATGCTAGATTTGGAGTCAAAAGAATTTGGGTTTGGACTCAACCATGCCACTTACAATAAACGTGTTTCTTAGTATACTACATAACCTTTCAGAGTCTCAGGTTTTTCATTTGCAAATTGGAAATAGTAGCATAATCTGACTCCTATGCTTAGTTTGATAAATAAAACAATGCATATGAAAGTGTAGTATGCTACACAAATTGACATCACTCTTACTATCATCTCTATAACTCTTGCATATTCCAGGATATTGGTAGACTCTTTGTTAAAACTAGTAATATTCCAAATATTATAAAAGTAATGGAGGAGCAATTAGTACATAAAACATAACCTAATGCAGAAAACACAAGGTAAAAACTTTTAGCCAACGAATACACTGGGTGGGAATTTTATTTGTTGTTCAAGCTAAGTCTGAGATTACAACATTCTTCTCTGTAAACTCTGGGGTCTGGTAAAATCAGCATAAATAGGCCATAGTTAAGTTATAAACAGAATGCCATGGAGAAAGGGTAATTTATATTCTAGAACAGTGGTTCTCAACCTTCCTAATGCCGCGGTCCTTTAACACAGTTCCCGTGGGTCGCAACCTACAGGTTGAGAACCGCTGTTCTAGAGTGCGCTTTATCTTGTCAGGTAAGTTTCTATCTCATCTAATACCATTGTCCAGGTAACGAACCTAAAAGAAAGTATTACCCTCTTTTGATAAGCATATTAAACTTCACTATAGAAAAGAGTTAAACCTTCGGAAATGAATCGAAGTCACATGACAGAAATCATAGAATTTAAATTGACACATACTTTATTATGCTTCTATTTTTTTCAAAATAAATTATCCATTAAGCTTCTCTAGTTGACAGAAAAAAACTTGTATATGACCAGAAGTACTCAGCCTCTCCCCCTGTGATGTCTCTTTAGCAAAGACAGTCACCTTTGCCCACCCAGGCTTTATCTCTTGGGAAATCAAAGTTCTGGTCCTTGTTTTTCTCATTTATTTTTGAACACAGTCCAAGGTATTGTTCTTCCCTCCTTGGGCACCTATGTTGTAAGAGAAAAAGAAATCAAGTTCATATGCCTATATCCAGACATTCTGAAGTCATGACCCATCTGCTGCTATTGTCCTATTTTGGCCAAATCACCTCTCCCATGACATGCTGTTTCAGATATTGCACACTTCATAATTAGAGATGCAATGGACTGGAAAAGGGGATTTGAATGATCCCACTTCAGATTATTCAGCCTTTTAGCCATTGTGTCTATGAAAAAGGAGTAAGGCACCACCGTGGCTGAGTAGGAATTATTTAGAAATGTTCAATAGTTTCGGTAATCTATGTCAATTGGGTTAAACACAAACAGGTCTTCAAAACATCTTTAAGTCACATATGTTCTTGACTCATTCTGTTTTAGTCCATTCAAGCTGCCACAACAAAATACTATACATTGGGTAGCTTATAAATAACAGAAATTTATTTCTCATAGTTTTGGAGGCTGGGAAGTCCAACCAACAAGGGACTGGCACATTTAGTATCTTGTGAGGGCCACTTTCTGGTTCATAAATAGCTGCCTTTTTTGCTGTGTCCACACATGGAAGAAAGGGTTTGGGTCTTCTCTGGGGCCTCTTTTGTAAGGACACTAATCCCATTCATTAGGACTCCACCCTCATAACCTAATCATTTCCCAAAGGCTCTACCTCCAAGTACCACCACATAGGGGGTTAGGTTTCAACAAAAGAATGCTGCAGGGACACAAACATTCAGTCTATGCACCTTCTAAACAAAAGTAAATAAACATCCATAAAGTCAAATATCTTTCACAATTGAAAGTAAACCTTCCTTTTGGGGGACCTTGTTCTCTTAGTTTTTTTCAGAGTTGCAGGGGTTTTTTGAGTCCATGGTTTCATCTTTGTATTACTTGAAACAAGCATAATGCCTAGCGTATTTGTTGAATATTTGTTGGGTAATGAATGAGTATATCAGGCCGAGAAGTGACAAAGTGATTAACAGATAAACTGCAAAATTAGATATTTTCACTCAGATACATTTATGTGGTGTTGAAAGACACAATGCCCCCCTTGGTGGAGTGGTCTTGGGTGGTGGAGTAGTAAAGAGTTAGGAAGAATAGAGTACAATAGGTCTGCTGTCCAAAAGCTCTTCGTTCCCACACAGGGGACCCAGTAAAATTAGAAAATAGGGTAAATTGGTAAACAGGTGAAACTTACTAAATGTAGAATATAAATGTCTGAACACAATAACTAAGAAAATGCCATGAAGGCTATGTTAATCAGTTCAATGAAAATATTCCAAATTGTACATAAAACCAGCACATTGTACCCCATGATTGCATTATTGTACACAGCTATGATTTAATAAAAAAAAAAAAAATTGGAAAATAGTATGGAGATACCTCAAACAACTAAAAATAAAACTCCCATACGATCCAGAAACTCCACTGCTGGGCAAATACCCAAAAGAAAGGAAATTAATATATTGAAGAAATAACTACACTCCATGTTTATTGCAGCACTAAGCACAACAGGAAAGGTGTAGAATCAACATAAGTGGCCATTAACAGACAAATGGATAAAGAAAATGTGGTACATATATACGGTGGAATATTATTCAGCCATAAAAAATGAAATTCTGTCATTCGGAGTAACATGGGTGGAACTGGAGGTCATTATGTTAAGTGAAATACTTCAGGTAGAGAAAGACAAATAGCTCATGTTCTCACTCATATGTGGGAGCTAAAAAACTAGATTCCATGGAGGTAGAGAGTAGAATGGTAGTAACCAGAGGTTGAGAAGAGAAGTGGAGAGATGAAGAGAAGTTGGTTAAGAAGTACAAAATACAATTAGAAGAATTAAGTTTTAGGATACAATAGTACAGTAATAAAATTGTAGTTAATAATTTATTGTATATTTCCAAGTAGCTAGGAGAGAAGATTTGTAATGTTCCCAACACAAAGAAAAGATAAATATTTAAGGTGATAGATTTCTCAGTTACCCTGATTTGATCACTTCACATTGTATAGAGGTATCAAAATATCACATGTATCCCCCAAGTATATACAACTATTACATATCAATATACAAATGTAAAATATTCCATATTCCAAACTAGCATTATCTCACTGTCACTAGAGAGCACACAAGGAAACAGCAATGGAAGCAGGGTGGCTGAAGATGGCAGGGAATGAGACTATGAGGAAAGATTTGGAGCTTCATTATAGAAATGAAATAATTGTAGACTTTGTATGTCTATGGGGAGTGCAGAACCGTGAACGTTGTTTATAGGTTTATAGTGTAGCTACATATTACTTCTTAACATTTGAAGGTCAAGTAAATGCCGAACTTTATTTTTTCCCATTAAGTCATAGAACTAGCTTTTTGCTCAACATCGGTAGTCTCTGGTCTCTGGTATTCCCTCTTCCCTTGGATTTGAGACCCCCAGTGGCTTTGATAGTTCCAAAAAGAGGTTTGCCAATTTCTAGTTCCTGAGTCCTAGGAACTAGAAATTGGGTTTTTTTTAAGTGGGGTGAAATGTGAAATTCACATACACAAAATTAACCATTTTTAAGTGAACAATTCCCCATAAGTCCTTGACCCCATCACCACTCCTCATGCTGCTGTTGGGCATGGACCAGCCACTTTCTATCTTCCTCTACAGGGAAGTGAAATCTCACCTGCTCCCCTTCCTGCCTAGAAAAGGGAAGTGAAGTTCCCTGAGACAACTCTACTTCCTCTGCGCAGTTTCTCTGTGCCTTAAGCCCAAGGTCGCAGCTGCAGTGCCTGCCTTTCAGGGGACTCAAGCCTGGTTCTCTCTGAGGTCCTGCCATACAGCGGGCTGGATCCAGGTCTTCTGGAACCTGCAACTCTGTTCCCTTCCTGCCCAAGGGGATCCACAGTTAGGTTCTCCACTTACAATTTATTTTCACCTATCATCTGCCCAAACCCAAAGCTTCGATCTATCTTTTTTTTTGGACAGCTCATCAGAAAGAATATAAAGTGTTCAGGACTCTCCTCTCCTGCCCACCCACTCAAAAACCCCCCACCCTTTTATAGTTCTTAGAAGGAACAGCCCATTGTTCTTGATAACTTACAAACTTTCCTCCTGAATTAATCCATTCTCTTCATTCCATGAAAAGGACAGATGCCAAGACTCCGTGTCATATTAGAAATGAACAAATGCACATACATCACGGAACTCTCAATTGTTCAATTCACTAGCCAAGCCCTGAATAAGACAGTTTGCTCTATTACTTCTATGGAAAAGTTACAGATCGTTTCTTGAGAGCATTTTGGTAGGGAACACAGACACATATTTGAATGGGATTATGGAAGCTTCATTAGAGAACAGAACACGCTGGGGGACTGCAACTTGCCAAAAAGTAAGTGTCCAGCGTGTGCAGGTGCGTCCAATGAAAACTGACATTCTGTTAAATTCCTGGGGTAAAAAATAGAGGATGCAGCACTCAGCATGTTATCTACGTTCCATAAATAATAAGAACAAAATAAGAGCACAGGGAAAGGCGAAAGGAGCCGTTTTCCCAGAATGCGATGCCAACCCCCTCTCTTTTACATTTCTGGTTAGAAGGCCAAGGGAAAACCAAGACTTTAAGTAAGGTGTTGCATTTCTTATTGGACAGATGGCATCTCACATGGTGCCTTCTCATTCACCTACAATTGGCAATCGCCCACAGGAACGCCAGCCTGCATTAGAGACCGAAAAGAACTCACGCATAGGTTCACTGAAACGTCTTTGAAGTGGTCCCTTCATACGGGACTAACTGGACCATTTCAGGGAATGCTGGCTTCATTTTACCCTCAAAAATTACTTGTTTAATATAGTAAGTCCATCTTAGTACTGTGCCAATTAAGCATGTAGAAAAAAAATCAGATGTGGAGCGTTCAAGAGGCATTTCACACAGTCATGGAGAAAATGTTCCTTTCGGAGAGGGATGGATTAGTAAGTACCTGGCAGGGCAGGTAACTTCTGAGTCTGCCTTGGGAAAGGAGCCCAGCATAGACTTGTAGGCATTCTCTAAATTCAATACTTGTTTGTTCAGGTGCTCTCTCTCACTGTGTGCATCCCATCTGGCCTTAAAGATCTTTTCTAGTTACTAAAAGAGCAACAAACCAGCCCTTTGTCTTCACCGGGTGACTCTGAATCCTATTCTCCTCCATAGAATTCTATGTTTATTATCTTACAATATTTTTTTTTCACAGTGTTTGAACATTTTCAATGAGGTCAAAGATGAGGAAAGAACCCACCTGGCAAAGAATCTCTTTAGTAGATCTCTTTTAAGTTTAATTTTTTTAAGAAAGTCTTTACCTTTTACCCTGTAGCACATCTTTTATCTGAACATTATATGATCAGGGGATTGGGTCTCAGAAATTCCTTTTATTTTCACTGGAGGCAAGCTAGATCCAAGAATGTTCTTATAATTATGTATTGAAGAGTATGAGTGAAGTTTAGCATGCTTGTTAATAATGCCCATTTTTTTTTTTTAAAGAGATAAGGTCTTTGTCTATCACCCAGGTTGGAATGTAATGGCATGGTCATAGCTCACTGCTCACTGTAACCTTAAACTCCTGTGCTCAAACAATCCTCCCAAGTAGCTAGGACTTCAAGTGTGCATTACCACATCCAGCTAAATTAAAACATTTTGGTTTTTTAGAGATAGGGTCTTACTAAGTTGCCCAGGCTGGTCTTGAACTCCCAGCATCATGTTTAAATTTTGATATATCAATGGGAGCTTTAAAAATCTTCTAAAATATCTCTTTTCTCTTTTAAAAACAAAGCTTGGATATGAATGTCAGAAAGCTGAACACAAATTCCTTTTTATACTTTGCATTTCTGTTGTGATAAATATAACTCTTGAGGGCAGCACCTGTGGCTCAGTGAGTAGGGCACCAGCCCCATATACTGAGGGTGGTGGGTTCAAACCCGGCCCTGGCCAAACTGCAACAAAAAAATAGCCGGGCGTTGTGGCGGAAACCTGTAGTCCCAGCTACTAGGGAGGCTGAAGCAAGAAAATCGCCTAAGCCCAAGAGCTGGAGGTTGCTATGAGCTGTGATGTCACGGCACTCTACCAAGGGCGACAAAATGAGACTCTGTCTCTGAATATATCTATATATACACACACACGTGTGTGTGTATGTGTGTGTGTGTGTGTGTATAACCCTCGAAACAAAAGTTTCCCTTGCAGAACGATCAGAGATTGAATGTGAGGGAGTGCAAAAGAGAAAAGTACCTTAGTCACGATTATTCTTGTGCTGTATACATGATGATTTGCAGATTGTTTCCTTCTCTTCTATTTCCACATTTATGGATTATGTTCCACAGGCCAGGTGCTTGGCTTTTTGCTAGGGACACATGACCTGGTTTGTGGCCTCACTGAGTCAGAGTGTGGACCTGCACTATCCGTTACAGTAGCCACCATGTCACATGTGGCGATTGAGCACTTAAGATGTGCTGTGTAAAACACATATCAGATTTCACAGACTAAGTACAGAAAAAGAATGTACACTCTCTCATCGATAATTTTATATTGATTACATGTTAAAATATTAACATACTGTGTATATCATGTTAATAGAGTATTAAAATTAAATTGCCTATTTCCTTTTTTTTGAGACAGAGGTTCACTATGTCGCCTGGGTAGAGTGCCATGGCATCACAGCTCACAGCAACTTCGAACTCTAGGGCTTAAGCGATTCTCTTGCCTCAGCCTCCCGAGTAGCTGGGACTATAGGCTACAGGCATCCACCACAACACCCGGCTATCTTTTTGCTGTAGTTGTCATTGTTGTTTAGCTGGCCCGGGCTGGGTTTGAACCCTCCACCTTCAGTGTATGTGGCTGGCACCATAACCATTGTGCTACGAGCACTGATCTATAAATTGCCTATTTCCTTTTTTGTTGTGGCTAGTAGAAATTTTAAATGACATTTGAGGTTCACATTTTATTTCTAACAGACAATGGTAGTCTGGGAATGAAAGGCACTTAAGGTGGTAAGAACAGTGACGGGGGCTAACGGCGGTTCTCAACCTGTGGGTCGCGACTCCTTTATAACAATGAAAATACATCGCGGTATTAGGAAGGTTGAGAACCACTGGGCTAGAAGGTCTCACAGGAGCAGAGTGGGGGAGTCCCCATCTCAGCCTAAGTCAGGCAGGGATGGGGGTGGGCAACGAGTTGGCATTAACAGACATTCCCTAGAGGGGGTGACACATGAGCTTAGTTTGGAAGAGTGCCTGGGGCAGGAGTAGAGACTGGGAAACAGAAGGCCTTGCAGATGGGACAATGTGTGTTATCTGCATAGCTCTGCACTTGGTATATAGCAAGTATGCAATGCAAACTATGGAAGCATTCACAGATACTGAGAGGAAACAAAGCTTGGAGAATGAAGGGAACCGAAAGGAATTAGAGTCCCTGAATCAAAATTAGCTGGAGAGGAGACTGGAGAAGGGGAGAAACCAGGCCATAATGTGCCAGCAGTTAGCGAGTTTGGGGGGGGGAGTTGGCCTGGTGAATGATGGGTTAAAGGGCACAGGATTAGAGGTAGGGAGATGAGTTTAGAGAGATTCAAAGGCCAGTATAAGTAAGAGACAGTAAAGAACATTCTGGCACTCTGAGTTCAAGTTTGTATACTCCCCATACCACAAATGAGCACCCCCAGAAAGCTGCAGATGTGGTCACAAAAATGCCACCATTCGTCTTGGAGAAATTGACAACTAAGGAAAGTGGTAAATTCCAAAGAAAGGTGGAAAGCATGTTTTAGAAACTGTGAAACTAAACGTAGATTTTATTCTTTGTTCACGTTCTGGAGCAAATTATAAAACAAGTAGCTTTTAAGCACTTTGAAAAGAAATTAGCATTCGTTAGGAACCAATAAATATTCACTATATTTACCTCATTTTTAGTAGGATTACCAGATTAAAAGGATCGAGGAAATGTAGCAAGGAATTTCACAAAAATCCTTTATTAAACTCTAACAGGTAAACTACGAAAACACACCTATTACTCAGGGGAATTCATCACCACACATGTGAGACTATTATGCACCTTAAACCCAAAAGGTTCTCAGTAAATACTTATTTATTGAATGAATAAACAGATGATTAACCATTGCCCGTTTCCCCAGGCAGTTTGTTCCCTATACTATCTTCTAAGAACAACGAGTTCATATATTTATCACACATCATTCTGTAATTATTTTTTATGTGTCTGTCACTCCCACTAGAACATTATAAAATCTTCTTGCCAGAGTCTTATTCATTTTTTGTCCCCAGGACCCAATACTGTGCCTGAAATAAGATGGTGCTCAATTAGTGTTTATAAATTTAACAGAAAAAAATAAATAAATAGACTAGACAGACCCCAAACTGTGAAAGTTTGGGACTAAATTACTAAACTGTCTTTATAAACATTAATATGATAGGACTAACCCACAAAAGGAAATATGGTCTTGAGCTGGATGAACATAAGAATTCACTAGTCATTTTGGCAGTGGTTGGTGGTATGAAGCGACTGGTGTTACGTTTAAACAGGGACCTTGAAGCCTAAGTTACCAAAAATAATGAAAAAAACAAAACAAAAAAACAACTGAGAGATACTTAGGTTGAAAAGAGAAACTTAGAAGGGCCAATTCACAAAGGCCTGTCACGGTGAGGAAAGACTCTGGACTTACTTTATGTGGCTCAGGGCACAGACTCGGTAGCTGGTACGGACAGGTGAATCTGGTTACAGTATGGGGAAAAAGTTCTGACAATCAGAATTGCTCACTCATGACAGTCTTTAAAGAAGGACCCTTCTTGTGTCTGAAAATTTCCAAAAGAGGTCAAGAACCATTTAACAATTCAACAGATACATTGGGTGTATCCTGGGTGGTATTCTTGGGTTGGAAGAAAGAACAACGGAGGCCGCCACCAGCTTCCAACCCACGGCTCCCACAGCACTATTCCTGGCAGAGCACGCTGCTGTCATTGCTCTCCGTTTATACACTTCACATGTCCATAATATTTCCATCACATGCACCGTATATTCTATCTCGAGATTGTTACACACTTTTACTTTGACTAAGCCGCTCGGATTCCATTAATTCTCTCATATTCTCTCTAACTGTTAATAGACAAGTTAGCTTTCAGTCACTCTTTCAGCCATCAATGTTGATTTGTGCTGATTTAAGTGTCCCCCTATTCTAACAGTTAAACTACTTAGATAAATAGATTGTCTTCTCTTTAGAAAAATATGGTATTTAATTGCCATCCTTCACCATATCACCATGAAGATTTCTTTCTCCATTTTTCCTCTTCATGTCTAGCTACACTGAAAACAAATTTTACATCTCCAGAATCAGGCTCACTGGTTAGGGATTTAAATATAGCTTAGGAGTAGGCCATTAAGACCGTTAAGTATAGATGAGTAAACCAACTCTAAATATAATGGGTTAAATATTATATCTTTAATTTTTGTTATGTCTTTATTAGTAAGTTCATAACAGAGCACCCTGCCTGCTGTCTGGACCCACGACACACCGTTGACCTCTAACAGGGTAGTGCTCACACAAATGCATTCCCAGGGACTGTGTTCTTTTCCACTTTGCAACCCCAGTTCTACCTTGTGTAGCGCTTGAAACATTGGAGGTGCTTATTATTTCTTGAATGAACCTGTAAATAAATAAAAATGGGCCTAGAAAGTAGGTCAATACATGGTGGTAAGATTAGAACATTAGCAGTAGATGCTTGGTAGTTAAACTAGATGTCAAAAAGTTAATGTCAAGGTTGAACTATTACAAATACACAAAAAAATATTACAGAGCAGCGATTTTCAAATGGTGTGCCATGAGAAGTGTGCCTCAAAAAATTTTAAAGATCATTAATTGAATTATTTTTGAAAGAAGTTCAAAGCACAATAAGTATATTCTTTTTTAAACTCATTTCTTGGATCAACTTAAATTTACGTGTGCCTCGGAACTTTAACTATGGCTTCAGGTGTGCTGTGAAATGAAAAAGTTTGAAAAATACTAATCAGAGGAAACACAGTGGCTTCTAGGCTAATAGACCAGCAGGTTACTCCCTCCCCAGTGTAAGTCCATGAAAGTAGTCTGTCTATGAAAAGCAAGGAGGTCAATCTGTGCCAGGCTTCCACAATATTTGGACCAGTACTAAAAGGAACAAAGTTAGACTTGGCGGCATTTAGAGAAGGATCTGCCACAGACACACTCTTTAGAGATGGACAAGAACTCATTGTCATCACAGGAAGAGCCTGTGAATACCGCAGAAAACAGAAGCTTCCTAACCCTCAGACGAGGAAAACTGTGGACTGGTCTATGTCTTGCCCTATTTTGAGGAAAACCAGGATTAGGAGCCAGGTTTCTGCTGCTTGGTCTAGATGCCACTTTAATTCCTTATCTGTCCTCCCAAGGAGAACCCTAAATTACAACTTCTGCTTGATAAGGACCTTAGAAATCAGCAGTTTAAAGTGGGATGAGGCAATGTTGAATATGTAGCCGCCAGTGGCAGACCTTCTACAACAGTTTGCAGGAAAATAATTCATCTTGTTCATGTCTTAATTGAAAAGGACCAATAATTAACAGCACAAACAATAGCCGACACCACACACATCTCAATTGGTTTGGTTTATACAATCTCACTGAAATTAAAGTTGAGCAAACTTTCCACTCTATGGGTGACAAAACTATGACACTCAGATCAGCTTCAGACAAGAACAGAGCTTTCAGCCCAAATTTTAAACAAGTGGGATCAAAATCTTGAAGCATTTCTTTGAAGAATTATAACAGGAGATGAAACAAGGCAGCACCAGTATGATCTTGAAAACAAAGCACAATCAAAGCAATGGCTACCAAGAGCTGGAAGTGATCCAGTTAAGGCAAAAACAGATCAGTCAAGGACAGAGGTCATGGTGACAATTTGGGGGGATCCTCAAGCATTTTGCTTGATGACTTTATGGAAGGCCAAAGAATGATAACATTTCTGTTTATTATGAGAGTGTTTTGAGAATGTTTGTCAAAGCAGAGCAGAAAAATGCAGAGGAAACTTCACCACAACAATGCTTGTGCTCATTCTTCTCATCAAACAAGGGCAATTTTTTGACAGTTTCATGGGACATTATTAGTCTTCTTCCTTATAGTTCTGATTTGGCTACTTCTGACTTCGTTTTGTTTCCTGATTTTATATAATCTTTAAAGGGTACCCATTTTTCTTTAGTTGTTAATATAAAAATACTACATGGTTAAATTCCCAGAACGCTCAATTCTTTGTGGATGGACTAAATGGCGAGTATCAGCACTTACAGAAGTGTGTGGACCTTGATGGAGCTTATGTTGAGAAATAAAGTTTATATTTTTATTTTTATCTTTTAATTCCATTTTCCAGGAATATGTTGTCACCCTCGGTAGAGTGCCTTGGTATCACAGCTCACAGCTTGGTATCCAGCTCTTGGGCTTACGTGATTCTCTTGCCTCGGCCTCCTGAGTAGCTGGGACTACAGGTGCCCGCCACAACACCCAGTGATGTTTTTGTTGCAGTTTGGCCGGAGCCAGGTTTGAACCCGTGACTCTTGGTATATGGGGCCGGCGCCTTCCCAACTGAGCTACAGGTGCCTATATCCTTTATTTTAATATATTTCCCTACCTTTATTTTCACTCCATCCCCATTTCCTTGTCTCACATTTTTAATTTTGTTGTATTGAAGT